>PNEQ01050939.1:84613-117176 GCA_003012365.1 Medauroidea extradentata
ATATATATATAAATATATATATATATATATATATATATATATATATATATATATATATATATAAAGCCGAGCATGTCCTACAAGACGCGAAACTTCGTTCTGCTGTTGCAGTATTTTTAAGATTTCGTGGTTGATTAGATAAACATCTGGATGTGACTCATACAAACCACCAGGGGCGCCGGAATTAAGGAAAACATGGGTATATTTTAGCCCCCTGAATTCTGTCAAGGGGGTGCAGAGTGTGGCAACTGGAATTTTTTGTGTTTTTATGTGTATCTATCAGTCTTCTTGTTTGACATTTAATTCAATTTATCCATTAAATCTAAAATGACAGAAGAACGACCTGCACGTCTAATGTCGCATAACATATACGTTTGTTTCACCCACCACACCACTTAGTCGGTGCTCAACATACGATCGTGTCCATCTCATCACATCAGCACTAAAGACATCAGTTGTAAACAGCTACCCAAATTCCACTACCACAATTATACCCCTTTACCCTCTTACTTCAAGCTTTTTATCCTTGTCGAATCATGGGGGTAGGAAAGTGATAAGGGCGGCTCTGGTTCGCGAGTTAACAACAGTATCGCCTTTACATGCGGAGACCTCGATTAAAATTTTGTGATATTTTCGTAATTCGAGTTTTTCTATGGCACTTTAAATGGTGACCGCATAGTTTTGCTGCTGAAGAGTTTGTAGCAAAGTCCAGTGCTGGTCTCTGCCGAGGAAATAGGTTTTTAGCTGAGGTAGTCTAAAAACAGTTTTTGGCTCTTGTAAGAGGCTCCAAAATCACGTTAATATTAGCTACTATGTTTTGAAACTACGATGAAATCGCAGTCTGAAGTGTTTCTTCTTTCTGTAAATAAACATGTTAGGCGCTTATTTAGTAGCTTCGAACGAAAAACCGGATATCTATCACATTGCAGTGCGATTTTCTGGTATATAAGGGAGCTCCTTAAAGAGCATTGGCATACAAAATCATTACATATTACGAAATGTTGGTACAATTTAACGCCGTGAGAGAGCTGTTATCAAATTGTGGCGTATTACGACGTAAAGAATGCTTACAAATATACAAATTACTAGCTGTTCCTTTTGCGATTTCGCCCGCGTGTAGTATAGAAAAGAGTAACTAACTTTCAATTACGTATAAATAATTTATTGATGGTGTTACTATATTATCTGTATATCTATAAAACAACTAATACAAACAGCTTTATCCAGTTCACTTCTCTCAGCCTACTTAAATTGCAGAACATCTTTGTTTTTAACTCATCTTTATTTCTCTATAAAATAGCAGCCCGGTTGCGACTTTGCCCGCGTGAAATTATGTAATGTGAACAGTTATTCTGGATAAAATTTGTAATGAAGGCATTTAACAGCTAGCGTACTCAGTAACAGTGACCTATAAATTATCTTAGCTCAGTGTAAAGAGCGCGCGCAATATGCTCGTATCCCATCGCAAAGTCTTGCACGGGATACGAACCCGTAAGCCCACCCCTCCCACTTAACGAACTTTATACAATACCTGAGTGAATGCTTAAAGGCAGGCCGTGTTAATTCTTTCGTATGTACAGGCTACAGTCCAAAGAGGTTTTCTTTATGAGTAGGTTGGCAAAAAGAAACAACTGTTGAATTATTTCTTCATTATCATTCTCTTTTTTCGGGAGACTAACATTTTACTGCTTTTCACATCCTTAATTTTCGAATTTCATAAAATCCTGAATTTGATTTGTAGATATTTACATAAGCTTCATTCTCAACAAAAAAAAAAAAAACATCTCGATATCTCAACGGGTATAAGCGGTACAGATGATTATTTGAAAACACAATTTATTTTTTAACAGCTTTCAAGGACGAATTTTGAAAAATCCTGAAATTCCTTTGTTGACATTTATGAAAGATTTATTTTAAAGCAAAAACCATTTCAATATTTGCACTGGTATAAGAGATACGTGGGACTGATAACTATCCTTCACCAGATATTGTAGACAAGTTCATAACAAGGAAGAATATTTCAGTGTGTACAGTCTCAAAAATCACCCCATCAAGAGTCCAGGTGAAACAAAATGTCAACAAGTTATTTAAAAACATGAAAAATGTTCTCAGACGCTGTCGTCCAGAACATGCTTACGGATATGAATGATGAAACAATCATTTCAGTTTATTCTGTATCAATGAAAGTGCTAGTTCTAAAAAGATTCATACATATGGATAGAGTCCAGAGCCTTTCTAAACCACAGATAGGCAACTCTTGCCTCCAATGGTAGTGTGAAGGAGGAAAATGTGTACGAGAATTGGGAAAATGGAGGCCTTCCAGGAACTATTTTCAAGAATTCTCGTAATGGATGGTTCGATATTAGCCTATTTGAGATTTTTATGGAATTTCTGGTACCACATATTAAAAAAAACTGAAAATATGTTCCTGAGCTGGAAATTGTTATTGGCGATAACATTGTGTGCCATTTTTCTCCACAAGTCAGTTTTCTGAAGAAAACTACATTTACCTAACACCATTACTCCCAAGTGCCACAGTGCTCGGCTGTTATTTTACTTCCTGTAAACTGTGAGTAAATAAGTATTTTACTACCCAAAAAAAACTCTAGAAACCATTAGTTACTTGACCTGAATTGCGTAGCCACTTCGTGGAGGGTACATACTCAGTTATTTAAAGTTATCGTTGGGTATTCAATTCACAAGGTTGTGAAAAGATTTCAAGTATTTTTTTTACTATAGACTCAATATAATAGAAACACTGCTACGCGTCAGAGTTTTAAATAGTTGAATTACCACGTACACATAAACCTAGACAATGGTACTGAATTTCGACGTTAAACTCCTAATAATGCTAAAAAATACCAAATCGGATTTTACATGTAATTTTCTTACGTACCTATTTATTGGTAGTGACGGGTTTTTGTTCTTTATAGTACAGTTAATACCGATGTCTAAAAATGAATTTCCAGACTTATTAAAATGTAATTAAAACGTTTTTAAAATGTTGCGATTTACATTTACGAGAAATCTAGATATCCTTAAACCGTATGGATATCGATGGATTTTTTTATTCTAATTTTTTTATAGTGTAGTAAGCAATAGTTGAAATACCGGTTCCAAATTGGTTCCAAGTTTCGTTTAGTAAAATTAATCTTTTATGGTGCTGAAAGAGTAAAGATATGACTGGATTCAGTTTCTTGGACGTACTCCATTGCAAATTGAACGACTGTCAAAGAAAACTAAACAAATAAAAGAAAACCATAATATAAGCAGAGTATGCTTAGTCAGCAAGATACATACACAACAAGAAATTCCAAAATGGAATCGGGTCAAATAGAAACAAGGAACAAACAGATAATAAATAAAAATAATAACAAATAAAATAAAAACCAAGTAACATGCGACACAACGATGAGATGAAACAAAAAAAAACAGCAAATATCAGACACGAACTGAAAAATAACAAAAAGACACAACAAATAGACGAGACAAAACGCAACATATATCAGACATAAACATAAAAGACAAACCACACAACGAAGAGACGATTCAAGACACAGTAGTTTTCCAGACAGACAGTGTTATGACGTTTCGGGAACTGGAATCTGTTCCCGTCATCAGGTAGACACACAGGGTTCAGGGACACTGCTTATTTGTTATTATTTTTATTTATTATCTGTTTGTTCCTTGTTTCTATTTGACCCGATTCCATTTTGGAATTTCTTGTTGTGTATGTATCTTGCTGACTAAGCATACTCTGCTTATATTATGGGTTTCTTTTATTTGTTTAGTTTTCTTTGACAGTCGTTCAATTTGCAATGGAGTACGTCCAAGAAACTGAATCCAGTCATGCACTCCCATTGCACAATTCTTTCAAAGATCAGTAAAAATGTGATTGTATTTAATTGCTGGCCATACACAGTGTTACATCATATTAGGACATACAAAGGAAGAACAGTCGTTAAACAACTGCAGTGACTATCTTTTAGAAGTAACCGGGCATTGCAAACGACAAAAATTTAATGATTTAAAACCGAAATACAGAAATTGCTTCACAAGTTCATATAAATATGATTTAAACCTGCTGATTATGAACTTATAATGTTGTGAGGGTTTTGGTCAACAAGTATGGTTTATGTTTACACGGTTTTCCATTTTGAACGAAAAAAAAAACCTATACACAAGACTTAGTCTACCTGAGATGACTTAAATAAATATTTATTGTGATAATCTGTCGCTAAAATAAATCAAGTGTAAGTTAACTTGGACAAATTTACTAATTACATTGTGTATTACCAATTTATTAAATTCTATTGTAAAATTTATTTTGTTTCGTACCGTAAAATGGGGTGAATAGGGACGCTGGGGTGAATAGGGACAAAATTTGAAACAGATTCCTAGCTCAGAAATTTATTGTAAATTAAATTATATTTCAGTACAATAACTCTTTGTTAAATCATTAACTTCCAACCTTTAGGAAAAACTCTGATTTCAAACTGCGTACTGGAACTTTTGATTTGAAATTTTGTCCCTATTCACCCCAGCGTCCCTATTCACCCCATTCTACGGTAGCTGTTATTCATACTCCTGGAATTGCAACGTTTTTAATAAGACAAATTGTTATAATGATTTATTCACGAGGAGTTACTACCATACACTGAGCTTACGCCTTACATAATTTGGAGTAAAAAAATCACATACATAGGCGTATGTGTAAAATGATGATTGGTAGTTGCGCTACTCCATATTGTTTACTGACAAGGCACATTTCACAGTGTTTGTCATGAATAATTTGCGCAACAGCGTATAGCTCGGCAATTGTGATGCACAGCTGTAAACAATATGGTCTGGTAATGTATCACAGTTTTTTCATTTCAAAGTATTATTATATTAGTCACGTTTCAAAAGTTTCTTATTATTCTGCAAATATTAATAATATAAATAATACCAATTTATGCAAATATTTTTTGCTTCATATGCTATTAGAAAAACTAAAGCCCTAAGTGTAGCGCTGTTCCCTTGTAATTAGTGTGCGAAGTAAGAAAATGACATATTTTTATCTATCTTCAAAATTTTTGAACATTCATTTGATAATCCTCAAATTTAGGCCAACTTTTAACATTAATCCTTTCGCCCAAGCTTCGTGTGTAAAGGTACTTCACCTAGCATCGCACTGTTGCCTCTTTTAATATTTAACCAATTGCATTTATAAGTAAGCTTTATTTTAAAAATACATTGATGTTAATTTTATAAAGTCAAAACAGCATGTATATACCTAAACATACAAATTAGGGCCCGCGATTTGGTTCGCAAAGTTTTCATTGTAATGCGATAGAATGTTGGGAACAAAATGTTTTGAAAAGTGCTTAATGTTACACAAAGATGTTCAGAGCCGTTAATTACTGTTTTGTAAACATTTTAAAAAGGAAAATAGTTTCACTAAATTTTTGTACCCCTTTCTGCCGCTTTACCCCGTTTTGTCTCCCGCCATACTGAAGTATAAATGTTTTGTAGAAACTTTCGCAGGTGCACGCACACCTCATCAAAGTGTACCCTGTTTAGACCCTCATATGCCCCTCTTAAGCTATTATTTTTTGGCAGAAACTATTACCAAATTTTATTTCTTCACTAAATTTTTGGGTACCCGGTTCACTCCTATCTTTTTTGCGTAACCACCCTCCAAATAAAAATATTTTTCCATCAACCTTCGTGGGTGAACGCACACCTTACCATGATTTATCGCAGCCGTGTGAAAGTTGTAGGATGACATAGAAGAAGAACAAACAAACATTATTTTTTAATATAGATTATCAGGTCACCCATGGCATTGCCCGTGTGTATTTCTCATAACAGCGAATTTCTACTTCAATTTAAGAACCTACTTATACACCACATTAGTAGCTTGGCCATCAAGTGTTCGGATACCAAGCTGCAGGTTTAGCCAACTCTACAGCAGGCTAAGTAGCTGTGGCTGTCCATGCGAAACAATGACCTAAATCTATCCCTGACACTCTTAATGACTGTCGCGAGCCTAATTTATAGTCTTAGCAAACAGACCTTGCATATGAGAGACTATTATAATAATAAAGTAATATACTACATGATATACCTACTTGTTTACCTTGAAAACAACAATTGATGACCGTGTGAGGGCACGTACGAACCGCTGAAAATTCATTAAAAATAAAATATTCAGTCACTTGGATCATAAAGGTTGTACAACAATACGTAACGACATAATTGAAGTATGTAAACTTCCTTATAAATTATATTTTTCGGTAGCTGTATTTGGTTTTTTCTGATCGTTTGCTTTGAAATGTTTATCAAAGTCTACGTTTTCCCTCTGGTAATTTGGTTATTTTATCAGTATACCAACTAATTTAATTATATTTCGTATTTAGGCGAAAATATTACTGAAGCAAGTAACATCTCGGTACCTCAACTTGTTAGGTATACATAACTGTATAACAACTGAAAGTAAATTTTACTCCTTTTGAACCCGTTATTGGTAGAATGTCTCAAAATCGTACCGTCATATGTTAAACATTTGCATAGGTATCCAACTGTGGTGAAATTCACGACGAAAACCCATTAAGTCAAAGCTGAATCGACGATTCATTTAAAAAGGGTTTTTTTATCCCTTCATAGCTATGAGAGTTAGAATTTATGAACGTTCTGAAAGCTGTTGACGGGCATTTACGCATTCGTCATCGTGAAGCGAAAAGCAACTCTATATCTCGACTGGTTCGATAGCTAACAAGAATTTATCTTAAAGATGTCCATACATGTTTCACCCCCGTAATGGTGTTCACGTGGCAAAAACGCATAATTTTATATTTGTACAACGTAGTGTTAGTTTTATAGACGTTACATGCGACAATGTTTTACACTTGTGGGAATTTTTTAGCTCTCATAGTCTTCCCAGTTGCATGTCAAAGTCAAGTTTTTGCAAGTTATGGGAACATAAAAAAAAACAACTGCAACTGACTTACTCGAATGATAAAGTTTAGACTGAAATTAGATACTATGTGCCATATCGGTTGGGTTTTTGTTTTCAGCCTGTTCCCGTAACTTGCAAATTTTGACTTTGACATGTCGCCATGGGAAGAAAATGAGAGTTAAAAAAATTTCAGGAGCGGAAAATATAGCTAGAAGTATCGTCTATGAAACTACTACTATGTCGCACAAATATAAAATTATGTATTTTTACCACGTGAATGCACTTATGGACCGAATTTTGGAAAATCACTTTAATCACAGTAAAAGCTATTTTACGGGTGTCACCTTGAAGTGGAAACCATTATATTAGCTTGTTGGCTTTGTGATCTATCGACGTTTAGTTGAAAATCTATTTCACATTTCACCACGTTTCATCAATTTTCACCCTTTTGATATCGAATTTCAAAAAATCAATAAATTACAGTTTTATGTAATTAAGTAAGCTTTAATCTAAAGAAAAAACTGCCTTGATACTCTGAAGTCCCGAGGAGTCGATACGTATAGATTATAAACCAAAAACACATTTGACTGTTTACCTCTGTGGGGTTAAATTAGGAAAAAATTCCTAAAATAGTATTTTGGGTAGTTACGCAGATATAATTCTGAAGCAAAAAGAAATTCGACATCTCGATCGGTTCGATATGTATGGTGGAGTAATCGAAAATACAATTTACATATTTTCACCTTCAATCATCGAATTTTGAAATGTCTTGAAGCCCTTTCTTCAACAAATTTATAGGTATCAACTTGAAGTAAAATTCACGAAGAAAGCCCATTGGGTTCGAGTGGTATAGACGATCAATAAAAAAACGCATTTCCGCGCTTTTTTATTACTCTTTGAGAGACGAATTTCGAAAAATCCTAGAAATACTTTTTCGGTATTTACAAAAGCATAACTTGAAGCGAAAATCGACAAAGTATTCCGAAGGGTTTGATAGCTATCGATAATTATTCGAAAACACATTCCAGGTCTTGTCACCCCTTTGAAGGACGAGTTTCGAATAGTCCTGAAATTTTATGAGTGACCCATTGAAGTCAAAATCACGACTGTAGACCACCACGAGCTATATTGACGATTCTTTGAAAACATATTTCATTTCTTTTCACCCTTTAATGGTTGTATTTAGAAAAAGAAATTTCCCGTTTTAGTGATGGAATCCACACAAAACATTTTATCTTTATAGTTCTAGTGATTAGGACTGCAGATTCATATGTCAGTCAGTAAGTGAACTCATTAACATAAAATATTAATTACTGCGTGAAAATTATTTAGAGGCAAACCGAAGACGTAATTTCTCGACGGACGATTTCACTAAGATGGTCTTGCTATTCGAACTTTTTCTAAATTTGGCAGTACTACTACTGGCCTATATGTATGTAAACGAATTATGTGACATTCGGCTATACAATGCATAATAATGTAACGAATAGGGTATTATTTATTTTTAAAATGTTTTTATCAAAAATGGTACAGTAATTCAGACATGAAGTAGTAATTGCCGTTGTTTCTAATGCACAATTTATTTTTGTCAATTTTTTATGTTTCCCAAAGCTAAAAGAGCGAATTTCGGTATTGTATTAATTTTAATTACTCATTATTAACCAAGATTGGTAAATTAGATACTAGTTTGTAAAGCAATATTTTTTTTTTTTTTCGTTTTGGAGCTGAAATTTGGTATTTATGCTAATTTTATTTCAATTAGTATTGTTAGAGGAACAAAGTAATTTTTTAATTCTTCGAGTTATTTATCATGTTTCCGTTGCATAATTATATCCGCCAATTGATTTTTTGTGCGACCGAAATAATTGCTGGCGCGTAACAGCTAAAATTGTAATGTTCTGATCAACAACTTCGTTCGTAAAAAGGATTCTTTCTCTCTTTGCTGCAATTATGATTTCGAAATTTTTTGACATCATTATGTGGCATTGTTTTGTAAAGGCCTTAACCCAATATTATTATACAATATTATAGGTAACTACACCAAAATTACTACTTTTATAGTGTGAAACAACCACTGCTGAATATTTTATGTTTATTTTATCTGGGTTTAGAAACTTCTGGTTGAATAATTTTTCAAGTGAATAATTTAAAACATTCCCACAGTACTACAATACAGTCAATTTTATTTAGTATAGCTTATTGTGGCTATAACGCAACATTTTACAGATGCATGCATAATATTGTTATTTGTGAAGATGATGTTTTTAGGAAATACAGTACAGGTTCTTTTGCTACCACCAGAGCCATCTACTGAGAACCACGCGCACTATAGGCAAGGACTCACGAGCATGCCCAAACGGAAAAGGTTCCAATTTTAATTTTACAGCGAATCATTTCTCACCGCCAGTAGCCCTAAAGTCACTAGCCCTAAAGTCAGTAGCCCTAATGACAGTAGCCCTAAAGTCAGTAGCCCTAAATTCACTAGTCCTAAAATAATTTTAGGGCTAGTAACTTTAGGACTAATGACGTGTACCCCTGATGTCATGTCATGAGTGTCCACTCACTAGGTGGGTCGAGTCTGAACATTTTATTCAACATATGCCCGAGTGCCGACTCGCGCCGCTCTCGGTTCGAGTATACACTCGACGAGTCACAATTTTATTCACATCACCCATTGCTATGCGTCACAGACTGAGAACCGACTAGACCGTTTTTATGCATTTAAATTGTACGGACATAAACTTCGCTGGTAGAATTTTATTCCTACATATATTAGTGATCATTGTGCTGCGTTATTCACGTACAACAGAATTGTTAAGACGACGAGACGCGGAATAGGTAGTTGGAAGTTAAATAATTCGTTACTCAAGAATGACACTGAACAAGATGAGCTTAAATAACTCTGGATCAGTTGGCGTAGTAGAAAACAGAATTTTAGTACTCTGTCAGAACGGTAGGAAAGATGCATTAAAACAGCGGTGCGCAGTTTATTCAAAAAGCATGCTTATTAGATATCAGGGAAAAAAACCGTTTATTCAGAAATTTTATGGGACAGCGTTGTGGAAATTATATTTACCAGCCAGTTGCGGAGAGAATTATTCTGAACCGATTAAAACAGTTAAACAGAAACTTCTGATCTTTTACGAACGACGCGCATGCATAATAGAACCATGCTGATTGCCGACCAAACAGTAACGGAATAGGAAAAATCAATTTTGATTACTACTGTAAAGGAGGAGCAGCAGCAGATACGCCGGAAAGCCACAGCAAAAATTGGAGATATCAGACTGTAATGAACCAACATAAACATCACGGAGAGCGCAAAAATATTACCGAAACTTATACGGCCAACAAGTAACAGACACACACTAAATTAGAATGAGTGAAATTTTCACAATTCCAATGAGTTGTAAGGTTTTTTACTAGCGAATCAGTTCTGTCAATGTTGACTGATAAAAGAGTGAAGAAACAGATTCAATAAGTAAGTATATTTCACTGTTTATCAGTATGAATCCTACTATCCCACCTGTAATTTAAAAACTACAGTTTAAATATGTAACTAAACTGTCATATCAACAAGTTCACGTGATCTAATCTATGTCATGTAATAAATATAGTACCATCATTTCCACAGCAAGCACGCTACTAATTTTTGTGTACTCGTGGTTTAAAGTAAATTATGTGTTTTGATAAATTACAGTTAGTGTACATCAATATTTATAGTAGACCAACATGATAATAAGACATATTGTTGTTCAGCATGGTGCACAGTGAGGTGAGATGGTTTTACGGCCCTTTAACAATGAGGTTTTTAGAGCCGATGAGGGTGAAATGAAGTGAAAGGACAGCCACAGCCACACCCGAGCTGGGACTCGAACCCAGGACGTCTTGCACCGTAGACCGGCGCCTGACCGACTACACTAGGAAGGTCGGCCCACAGCGCGCGGGAAAGTTAAAAATTCTTGTAGTTCGATCGTGTGCTATTTTCCTGTATGTGTATAGTGCGTCTATGTAACGGCTGCTGTATAGTAATTCACGTGTAACTTCCGTGCATCTGTGCTGTTTGTGTGCTGGTGCCAATGTAGCCTAGCCTTTATAAGGTGATGTTACACGGTACCAGTTTCCTCACTAGCCTGTACAAGGTCCGCTGTACCACATGCTAGACCGGCCGGTGCGGCAGACATCTTGGTTTCTTTTTCGCCTGGCTTGGCAGTTTTCATACCAGGTTTGGTAATAAAACCGGTCCTATGTTCTCTCCCAGGTCCTGTATCGGCTTTCGTAACAGACGCAGTACCAGATCGTGGAGCGCTTCACGTGACAACGGGTACACATCGGTTGTCCTAAAACAGTTTATCCTAATCGTAGGACAAACGATTTTAGGGCAAATTATTTGTAGGACAAATAAATTTAGGACAAACGAAAAGGACAAACTTTTTAAGGACAGGCGACTTTAGGGCAAACTAACATAGACTACATACATACACAACGCCATCGTAAACCACAGGTTTTCGTTGTTACACTCGTACACGTTATTACTATTACGGTCATGTCATAAATTTTGGAATCGTAAACCGAACTTTAAAACTCAGTTTATAAATGGTAATTCGGATTCGTGACTGCTCGCCTACTGCGTCACTTGCGTTATTGTGTTGCATTCATCGTTTACATGTACCGGCGAATAGATATCGCATTATAGAACTGTGAACGAGTGAAATTGTTTATCGGTCGCTTTGTGTCCCACTGAACAACATGGTCTTTCGAACAGTATAAGAAGAAATGGTTGGGTATGTAGCAATGCCAAAATGCACGAGCAAACAAAACTAGAGATCCGCGAAAAAATTATATATACAATATATCCGCCTTTCAAATGCCTTGTGCGCACGATTGCCATGTCTTAAACTCTGGGAATGACCTCACAGAATGTCGAACTGATTCTTGATATGGAATCTGAATCGAAGTGTTGGTAGTTGAATCCTCTGGCCCCTAAAAACTTTTCTGGCTGCAAGCTCATTGTTGTGAGCCTCATATAAGAAAATGATTAGTGGCTACTCCTCACCCTACACGCAGCTTACATTAAACTTAATTGACGGGTCGTAATCTCTGGAGGCCAATGGCACTGCGACAGTGTACATCCTTTCCTCCTCCCCCAAATATATCAAGAAGGGCCGTGCTGTTGTGACGTAGCTAGGTGCTTGACAAGTTGTCTAATGACAGATGTTTAGTTCGTATAAGCGACATACAATGCTGCGATCTACTCAGTCATAAGTACACCAGAGTGTGCTGGGGCTCAATCTTAATTGAAAATTCGCAGTTTAAATCGTGATGTTGCGTAAAAATTTATTGACACTATGACCAAAAAGTGATGTTTGATGCCATAGTAATTAATCAATGAGCCATAATTAAACAGAAAGGAAATCTTGTTACAACTCTCTAGGACCCACTGTTTCATGTGGAACGCACCTGAAAGTAACAGTTTTAGTTATGATGAGCTGGTGGGTTTACAACTTTTTGTGCACAAGAATGTGAACGCATGTAATCCTCGATTTCGTCCTTCAAGAGGGTGTGGTGCATAATGCACTGCTAAAATCATCAGTTTAAAATTTAATGTTTCTCGAAGGCAATTCACAGAAATCAAGAATAGCATTCCTAGACAGTTGTTTTTGCCAAGTTTCCAGAGAAAAAAATTTTCTCGTGTAACATTTTTTTTTTTTTTTTAATAATCTATGACGCCAATATCTCTTACATTCAGTAGCAGCACAAGAGGTCGCACTAAACAATTGCATAATTCTGGATTAATTTTTGCTGTAAAATATGACGAATATAATTATCTGGGATTGTTGTTTTGTAGTTTTCCCATTTCAACTTTCTAAAACCTAAGTTTTCAGTTAGTGTTTTTTTAGTGCTTATTTATCTACAGTCCTGGATATTTGGAATGGACAATTTGAAGGCCTGTCATATAAAATAAAGATTTTTTTTTTCACGTCAGCAATATTCGTATGCAGTTTGGTCACATGTTTTTAAAACACATTGCAGGTAGAGGTTAGTAGTGAGTGGTCTGAAGTGTAAAAGAAGTAGGTTAATAAAATTTTTAAAAAATAATAAATCTAGACCTGCCTACTTTAAAGCCCTGGTGCGAACAAAAATATAAATTTTCTTGCTAATTACATCCGGTGGGGCTCAGTCACCTTTAACTAAATCGCTATCCGACGAAAACCGTCTTCTGTATTGAGAAGAAAAAAAATATGGGTACAAGTATTAAAAGGCTGATAAAAATTTGTTAGTAAGTGTTTGTGAGTGTTTTTTTCCCATTGATGACTTATTTATTTACTTGCAGTTTTCTTAGTATTGGAAATCAGCCTAAACGATCTGGCAGCAATGTGAGCCACATCGAGGTGATGTGGTATTGAGATCCAAGTAATGAAATTTAACATGTCAATCCCTGCCCTTTCTCTCGCCATGGCTCTGTGCCTACCACACACACACGGCGTACTTGCCCGGCGGAAACTTCTGATAACTACCGTGCGAATATCTTGCACCCGCTAAGATCTACCTTGTTTAGAGAACGTTACTCTGATGGGCGATGCTTTATTTTAAAATAATTTTCTACTAGAAAGATATAGAGATGAATAGACTAGACATGGCAAAAAAAAAGTTTCTTTATGGTGTAAATGTTTCCGTCTGTTTCTATTAGTAAATTTAAATATACCACATAACAAATAACTCGGATTATACGTTTCGTCGCAATCAATCATAACCGCCTTAGACCGCTTTTAAACAATTTATTTATTAGTTGTTTGTACAGGCCTAAAAAGTTCTTCATTAACCGCGAAGAGCTTATGCTAACTGCAGCTTTGTAATTAAATATGCGACAATTCGTCCACGTTGCTGCTCAAACCATCTCGGGGCTGCTATGGTCGGAAGGTCAGACCACTTGCCTCCCACCAAGGCGACCCGGGTTCGATATCCGCACTGTTAAAAATTTCCGTAAATTCACGGAAATATTTACAGAAAAATACCGTAAATTTATGGAAGTGGCTGCCGTTATATTTTGTTTACAGAAATTTGTCCAAATTGCCAGTTAACGAATGTTTGACCGTAACTTTCCATATACTCATGAAAATATGTTTCGACAATTTTAAAGCATATTGTACTGTGTTTCTTAAAAAAGTGGTATTAATAATCACTAAGAATCCTGGATGTCAAATACAAGAGTTGTCTCTTATAAAGTTGATATTTTACCACTGCATGGAACTCATCTACTCGTAAATTGTCACTGTGGTGCAATGGTTAGAATTTCTGTCCCAGGTAACAAAATAGTGCGTTAGAATCTCGATAACACATAGATAATAAGAAAATGTAGTATTTTTAGAAATTGAAGTGCTAGTAAATAACAGAAACTTAAAATTTTTTCCGGTAAACGGATTGTCCGTTATTTTACGGAGGGTTTCGTTATCAAGAAAAATTTGAGTGTCCGTTACTTTACGAAAATTTCTGGATAATTTTTTGCCAGTACTTTTCCGTAATTTCACGGAATTTTTTTCTAACCGTGCGGTGGGGTTGGTCCCCGGATTTTCGCATGTGGGAATCGTGCCGAACGATGCCATTAGTCGACGGGTTTTCTCGAGGATCTTCCGTTTCCCTCGCCCTTCATTCCGGCGATGCTCCATTCCTCATTTCATACCTGACCAGCGCTAAAGATCTCGATGCTAGGCGTTGACCAACCAAAATCTCTCTCTATCCCTCTCTCTCGAACAATCTCTTTCACGTGTAGTCTTACTGCTAAATTGCACGCATAAATTGACAATCCTTGTCAGTACTACTTGTGCGGTATTAAGTTTAGAATACATTCCTTACCATACATGGTTTGAGGTGTGTGTATATGTGTGTGTGTATATATATATATATATATATATATATATATATATATATGTATGTATGTGTGTGTGTGTGTGTGTGTGTATAAACACAATCAAACATCAAAATCTAACTTCTGCTACTTTCGTTTTTCGCCATTGTTGGAATCTTACTGTTTATTCTTGCCAGACTTGTATAGGCTTCATTTGATTCTATATGCACATACATTTTAATGGTTTATTGTATGTCTTTAACTTCTGCCATTTTAAACGTAATAGTACTGTATGTTTTATTGCAGGAAGCCGAGTGCGAAAAATCTGCAATGGATATTAAGTACAATACAGACACGAAGATAGAAGACAACTCCAGGATGTATAAGTTGCAGAAAGCCAATTTCGATAAAGAGATTAATACTGCAGTAAGTAATTTCTTCTAGCATTTATAATTTTAAGCAGTTATAATGTGTGTTTACAGGAATACACATGTTAATGATTTATATGTTTCATATCAAATGTATAAATTTTAAAAAATATTTCATGCTTTATTAAAACAATTGTTTGTTTGCTGAGCAGCATTTTTGTTCTCCTTGAAAATATTTAAATAGAAATATAGTTTCTGGACGTGTTTAATATACACCAGTCGAGCAATGGGCTAGTATTACAAACTGAATAACTTTTATGGACGTTCGCCGTTGCGAACTATGGAATATATTCGTTTCCATAAAGACGACACAAAAACAAAAAAGTGGAACAAAAAAATTGTAAAATATTCTGGATATACATGTAATCGTTGTACCCAGGAAGGCGACCCAGAAAGACAACAGAAGAATAAAAACAAAAAAGTCATGTTTGTGAAAAATGGCCACAAAAACGTACGAAAACAACAATGACTACACAAATGACCAAATATACTTATGGATAAGAACACGGACAACACGAAAATCAAACGGAAAGTTGCAGGCTTCCTTCGTCAACAGATGTGACGTTCCGTAAACCGAAATTTTTTTCCTGTCTTCAGGTACATGTACACAATGAAGAACTCCAGCAGACTGAATGTGGTATTTGAAAAAAAAAATAAATAAAATAAACAAGGGTCTTATGTAAGAAAGATACATACTTATAGCTCAGCTAACGACAGTACCTTATGAATGTAGAAGTATGTATGTACATTGGAGAAACTGACAGGCCTCTCTACGCGCCTTGAAGAACATTAAAATAATACTAAGGAGCGAGAAAGTGGAAATCCAGGCTGGCAAAACATGTTTGGGAAAACTTCGCAGAATATTATGGCAAAATGCTACCCCAATGAAGCAAACCAGACAAGAGGGAAAATAAAAGAATAGGCAGTTATTACAAGCAACAGTAAAGTCATCAGCTAACAATTCTTGAAATAAAGAATACTTTGATTCGTTTAGTGAAAAGGAACTCATTTAAATAGATACAAATTATTGTTGCAGAAAATATTTTTAAACGAAAAGAAAATTAAAACTGTAGAGCATGAATTACTACATACTGCATTCAAACCCACACGCTGCGCGATCAGTCAGGAGACAACTGCACTGCCACGTTGAGTTAAGGCATGTTTTGTACCCTTGTTTTTTCCACATAGCTGGCTTTTCTTAAATGTTGTCTCGTCTGTACTAGTATCCGTTTACGAGTAAATGGTAATTTGTGCTGTGATAGTCGTCCTCGTCTAATTGTCTGGCCATTTTTCGTAATCCTGATATGTTTTGTTTTGTTAATTGTTTAGCTTTTGTGTCGTATTCCTGGATACGACTATATTCTTTTCCGGGACTGTGTATATGTTATTATGTTTGTTCACAACTAATACTGAATTTTCCTTTTTTACTATGGGCGTTTTCTTCAACTCGACAACATTCACTCGCAATAGCGTATGTCCGTAAAAATGTCTCAGTTTTTATTTCATGTACATCCGTCTCATCTAAAGAGTGTTCAAATCTATCTCCTTTGACCAGAAGAAAACAAAATTTAAGAGGACTGCAAAACCGAACTGTTAAAAGGACGTGGAATTTTATCAAATTGTATCTTCTCATTTACTGTCGATGCATTGTAACTAGTTTGTCTTTGTGTTCTTTGTAACTGTATGATTGCTACCATCTTGTCTCTGTTAAAGATATCCAGCTCAGATATTTTCAGACATTTAGAAATTATCCACATTGTATGCTATCATAATTTAATGGTATTGTGGAAAAGATATATTCTTTTGAACATTCGAAACAGTTGGTAGAAAGTTCGCAACGTGTTTGTAAACATACGGTTGGGATTCAGTAAGAATGTTTATGTTGATCCGACGATATAAAACCATCAGCAGTTTCATTAACAAAAACAAAACTCGAGCCATTGAAATAAGTCATAAAGATTTTTCTAGACTTGGTATTGGAAGAGTTCTAACATATTGTCGGCATTGATACTTACATTTATCTTTGGCCCAAAGTTTTAAAAACGACGGGCTATGAAGATTTCTCAAGAAGTCATCCTTCGCAGAGCATGTTTTCTTGAACTTTTAATTTGGAAGTTGTACGACGGGAAAAAGTTATCAAACTTGCGGTTCACATTTGGTATGTACGTTAATGTTGGGCCAATGGTATTAACATAACCTGAAGTTATATTACAGAAAAAAAAATAAGTGGAAAAGAGAAAGCATTCATACCCAATCCCAAAGGTTATGAAACATTTTTGTACATTTCTTCCCTGGAGGAGCAATTATTTAAAACTTTAAATGGTACACGTTGGTAAACATAACACTGGATTTTAATGTGTTATTTTGCGTTTGTCTTAACGTTGTGCGACAGTAATTCTGTTTAACTTGTAACTTTTTTTTACGTATTTTCGATCTTTACTTGACAAACTTTGTGCACAAAACACGTGTATTTATTAAAATTATATTCTGCCGGTTAGTTACTAACGTGTTGGAAAACATACTTTTGGCTTTCGGCGTGTGTTGGGTTACCATAATTAACCATGTAGTGTTTATTGAAAACTCATTGTACCATAATTTTGATAGCTAAAAGACTGTCTTGATTCTAAATTTTTTATCTTAGATTATAATAATTAGTTATATTAGTTTTAATAATTTTTGTACACTTTCCCTTTTTTTTTTTCTTTCAATGATGGTGTCGTTTGATACGTATTTGTTGTAATCCGGCCCCGAGCTGAACTGTACGTGTGTAAATGAATAAATAATTTGGCAAGAAATTAACATTGAATAACACTTGAACCAAACGTTTGGACCATTAAAGACCACCTAAATTATTCTACTAGTATCTTTTTAAGTTTTAGTTCGATGGTGTTTAGAAAGAATATGAAATTAGTAATTTATTTATACGTGTGCGACATTAGTAAGGAGAGCTTACAAAATAACTTCATAAAAACTGCAAAATATATCGGAATGATTATAAAGGTTGCATTCAATGATAAGTGTTAAAGTGTGTGAGAAAGAATGAAGTCTTAAGCCCAGCCGAATAATTTGTCATGTGTTAAAACAATTAATCCACATAAAGCTATGTGATTGAAAGTTGCCAGTGTACAGGTTTCCATAAAATAATAAGAACTAATAAAGAAAAAGACGTATTTAATGAGGTCCAGTAACAGCAGAAAGTAGTTTACTTGTAAGAAGAAAGTAATGTATACAGCTTTTATCTACAGTTATTATTATTTCATAACTTAAAAAAAATTTGAATATTTGTAGGTCAGCAGTGTGGATTAGTTGATGAGTTAATGTATTAGTAATGTAGACATCGCAGTTCTGTCATCACTGTACTTGTTATATATTTTTACTTCATTTAGTTAGCTCTTCCTGTGCGTAGGAGCACGGGTGTTTGGTAGATAAAAATAAATTTTGCTTACATTTGCTGTTATATAGAATAATTTGCCAGATGTTTGTGCTTCACACATTTGGGCAATGTTGGCCCAACATTGTTTAATCGTTTGCACTATGCATATGGTTGAAAACATTCCAACATTAAAAAATCGCATCACATATTTCTGTTTTTGTAAAAAACGGTTGGCATCTAATTAAAAAGCAACGTTCGAAAACGTAGGCCTACACAATATACAGGCATTGATCCTATGTATAACGTTAATGTTGGTCCAATCTGGTTTTACTGTTGCGTTTAAAAAAATACATTTTTAGGCCAACGTATGCAAGAGTGTTCATTTTGATGGATTGTTCATATAGATGCCAGGTCAAAGTATTTTTCTTGTATTGGCCCAACCTTAAGGCAAATGTTGGGCCAATGATGCCCCAACCAAATTTTTGCTACTGGAGTATATGTTACAAATACGCACACGATCGCAGAATGAGCACGTACATTATTATTCCAATTGAAATTTTTCAAATATTTGCCTAAAGAAGTATATTTGTTCCTATTATAAGATATTCTATATTTTGAGTCGTCTTTAATTTGAATTATTTTTGCAGTAGTATTACTTCTAAGCAGCCAGCAAATTCTTGACTTATTTTGTAAGTGACATTTGAATTAGCTGTTGACCGATAAGAAATGTAAGATCGCCTGAGTTATCCATATTTTCAGACAGGGTGACAAAGAAACAGAGCATATGTCTATACCGTCATATATCTATTCTGTTCACCATTTCAAAAATTTTGAAAATTGGTGTCCAACCTCGGTTGCTTCTATTTATTAATGCCGATATGACTTCCATAGTCACCAATATAGTTTTAGTCCAAAATCATGCTATATAATATAATATATGTAGTGTAGTTAATAAAGAGATATCCGTACACAAATAAAAACATACAGCTGGTTTATTACTTGACTTGCAAGGAGTGTTTGATACTGTTGGTTATTACATTCGACTAGATAAACTTAAAAGTGTTGATATACGAAGAATTTGTCATTAATGATTCACCAGCATGAATGCTCTAAGTATGGAGGCTCCAGTCAGTAGCACACACAGGATTTGCGTTTTGAAGGGGGATTAATGTTTTAAATATGGATACAGAAGTAATGTTTCTGAATTCCTTATACATTCGTTGCTAATTTTTTTTATGTTACAGACGTTGACCGTCTTTATTTCTTGTTATTTTTAACCACGCAGTAGATCACTTAAATGTAAAACAAGAAATAAATTACATTTGTATCATAATTACCACAAAATCCGTAGCATAAAGTTTATTTAATGTAAGGGCATAGTTGATAACACATTCTGAACTGAACAGAACTTCTATTCGGATAAATATATAAGTATAATAGAAGATTTAAAAAAGTATTATTGAATTCGAGCTTAACACATTCTCTTGTTTTCTAATTAACATACGATATATTGTTTAGGATGCAGATGGCTTTTGCTTACAGAAGGTGATAAATAAGAACACAATTTTCCAAACTTTTCTACTCGGTTGTTACGATTGTTTTTTTCAGTAATTTACTCTGTGGCGTAGTCACCAGTTTCTTGTAGCGAATCATCTGTTACTGTACACGTCTGAAATACGTATATAATGTTTTGAGTTTCCGTTTTAAAACACAATTTTTCCATTATTGTTCAGAACTATTGTTACAATGTAAACATAACTTGCATATCATTCTATCGTACACAGCACTGTATTGCTATTTGTAAGCACCCGGGCTGTGTTTGTGTTGCACAACTATAAATACACACACATGTAGTTTAATTAATTAAAGAAACAGAGTTTGCACCACAGTATTAAAAACATCCATTCTTTAGTCTAGTTAAAGATACAACTTTAGTTTTCTTATGTTATTTAGCTATTTGTTGTGTGGTCCTTCTTGTAGTGCAGACCCCTAAACTACAGTGCGCGTAAATGAGTCCCTGATTTTACACTACACTTATACTGAAGACACGTAAAGAAAACAAGGGTATTCATTCAGATATATCTGGTTATTGATGTTAATAACATTAATGTATGTGATATTACTCTCAGATACTTCTAGTGCTTGGTACGTGGCGAATAAACTTGTAAGAAAAAAGAATGTTTCTCTTTGCTCTATAAGTCCGAGGTGTTTCTCACTGAGAAATACTAGCTGGAAAACATTTCAGCAAACCATAGTTACATTCTTTGCTGTTTTAAATTTTGTAACTTTTTGTATGTAAAATGGTATAGACTACAGGAAATATATATGAAAATAAATACGATTTACACGTTTTTTTTTTTGGCTTTCTAAGTAGTTAAAATTTGTTACGAAATTAGCCTGGAGAGGGAAAAATATTTTGCGGAGCAGATAGATATTTTATCAGCGGACGTTTATTTGTATAGCACTATGCGGTAGTATGCTTTATTTTTTAGTAAAAAATTTAAAACTGCTTTTAGAAAAATAAGGGCTTGAAATCACAAAATCTACAAAAATAGAAAACTGTAATTTTTCTAATTTTAACATGCGTAAACCTCTCGCACAGAGATTTTCGGATAGTAAAATTATTTTCAGATAAAAACAGGGTATTTTTAAAACCCGGTTATTACAGAGACCTAGATATTATTATATTAAAATTATTAAAATATAGTTTGCCATTTTTGTATATTTTTTGGTTTCAAGCCCTTATTTTTCTAAAAATAGTTTTTAATATTACTCTGGAAAGTAATGCATACTACCGCGCAGTGCTACACAAATAAACGTTCGCTGATAAAATATATTCTTGGCAAATAATATCATCAAATTTTGATGGGTAGTTCGGATTTTGTAACGATTGAGTATTCCAGTCGTCCGCTCGACATCGTACCTCTCCATACCCCTTAAGCGTGGTTTCACATGCAGTAACATCTCCTTGAATTGTTATAATGACATGCATAATTACGACACAAGACAAGGAATAAACATCCATTGCATACGTTCTGGTTCTACAAGATTTGGTGTTGATGGAGTAAAAATTCTCAGCTCAGAAATTATTATGAACTTTCTAGTATACATAAACAGGAAATGTCTTGACAAAACAATTCTAAGACAATAAAGGGAAGTAAAGTATATTATTATTTCTTATTTTCAACTTAAAGATAACATAAGACTTGTAATGTTTATGCAAGTAATATAATTTGCAATGATGTAAATATGTAACCTAACAATGGCATTTCCTGAAGTCTATCATGTTGGTACAAATCAGCTGTAAAATGTTTGTAGTAACTGTGAGTGTTTCATGAACGTAGAATAATGATGAATTCATATAGTCTATGTTATACTATGTTATCTCACTTATGTACACATAAGACAGTTATTCTATGCTTGTTTTATAGATTCACTATGTGCAATAATTGAATTTACGATGTCATTAGCTTCAGCCATACTATTTAGTTTTTAAGTACTTCATCTTTGATTTTTTTTGTAATTAATTACTTGTCGCATTGCAAAAGTTTTTATGTAGTTTTCACTATACTCTTTTAAGTTTAATTCTGCTAGTCTTAAGCGATTCCTTATTTTGTACTTACAACTTATGCAAATTGTGGCCATAAAGTTTTCTTGTACAGCCTCATATTATGAGACTTGGCTCGTAGAGGCAGTGTCGAATAAATAAATAAATAGTTTGTAATATGCATGATTATAACTATATAGGCGTGTATTATTTTTGTCAGCTTCTTATTTTTGAAAGCTATTTTATTGATGCACTGTCATGTAGTATATAGAAGAGCATATTTTCTATTTTAACCCGTTTTCACCTTTAAACGACAAAGGGAGAGAGAGAGTTGGGGCTCCAGCGACTTATTGTTTTGCAGTCTGCCACTACATTAACGTTAGAGATATTATCTTACTTAAGTCAGTCATACGAACTAGTTTATATTTACAGAGTTTAACTCTGAATAAATTATTATTTTTCGTATTTTTACTGTGATGAACAAAAGTTAATAAATCTGAAACTTACCATCCGGTCTCTCGACAGTTTGTTGTATATTACGTGATGAGTATTTTTTAGTTTTGTAGTTAATTTATAGAAGTAATATAAACAATAAAGTTACTCATATTTACACTTTCGCAATACTCATCTTACTTAAAAATTTGTTTGTGTGTAAAGAGAGCTGAGGCCCAACTCGCTTATGAACTACAAGCAGCTAAAATCCGCCAAAGGATTCGTAATGAGGAGATCCAGATTGATGTGGTTGAGCGGCGAAAGCAGATTGAAGTTGAAGAACAGGAAGTACAGAGAAAGGAACGTGAATTAAACAGTACCGTCCGTTTGCCAGCAGAAGCAGAGAGCTACAGAGTACAAACTATTGCAGAAGGAAAGAGGTATATAACTCTGAATTTAATTATATTCCTTAATTGTTGTTTATACATTGTTTAGTTTGCTTTAAGTTTTGTTCTATACACAATTTGGCATATGGCAGGAAGTGTTACCAAAATAATTACGTTAGTAACATTAAGATTTTCCATTTGACAAAATTCAGTTTTTTGTCACAGGCAATTTTATGACATGTCTAAATGATAAACTCCGATGTAATTAATTTTATATTTGCGTTTTAAAGGTTTAGGTGAAGTTTCTACCTATCCCTTTTCATGTGATGGGTTTCTATCCAAACACACCTTTTTACTGCATATCGTCATTTAAGAATGCTCCTAAGTCCTGTGTTTTGCACCTAAGATACACAGCATACAGCATAGGCAATAGTGCGTTCATGTGTTTATTTTGTTGTGTTCCTTGAACTGTTGATGGTGCACGTTGAACGTTACCTACATGTTTCTAACTCACGATACCATTGTTTCGGGAACTCTATCGCTGTAGCTTCATTTGTGATTTGAAAGCCTAGCCTATTGAAACAAGCGGACCTTTTTTGTTAGACAGGTAACATTACTCAATAAACTATCTTCAGATGTTCGAAAATTCGGACGGTAAAAAAGTTATACGCAATTAGAAGGTAGCCACCCCTGCTAGTTTCATAAGGGCGGAAGGTATCGACCAACATTCGCTGTTGGTTTGTAGATCCCAATAGCATTAAGCAACGCTGAAAATATTGTAGTTTTATGTCAATTAGTTTCCGATATTTGAGGAAAATATTGTTTTAAAATTCAGTGTTCAGAGGCCCATTACTCCCTTAATATTGCGTTTAGGTGAAAAGTGCAAAATATGTTTTCGTCATAGTTTTTCGTGAGGAACACGGAAGCGGAGTTTGTCCCCCTATTTAAGAAACATCCTGTATATGTCAGTTATTTTATGAGATAAGACAACCTGAACCTTTAAGAACTGCTTGTCTGGTTTTAACCAAAATTTGTGTATTGGCAGTTCTTAATTAAATCATGCTACGTAATTTTTGTGACACAACCCTAAATAATCTAAATTTTGAAATAACTTATGTCACTAACCGGAGCTTACATATTGATTGTCAGATATCCCATTATTGTTCATGTGACCTAGTAATTAAAAACTTGTATAGTAGTTCAAATTAATCAAAACATTCCATCTTTTGGTAATATAACCTCAAATGTCTTCTAATTTGTAAAGATAGCATCACTCGAAAATTTTTAGAGACAATTTTATTCTTTGTTTACAAAGCTTCACACTTGTGTTGCACAAATATCATCTACATGTATAGTAACGTTCCTACACTATCAGCGTCAACTTATATTCTTTCTTAGTGTTAACTTAAATTTACTTAGTTTTTCCTGTACATTTATCATTTGTGTTGTTACCTCTGTAATTTAACTTATCTAAGACTACCTAATTGTATTTAAGACACACCCTAACATGGAAAGTTCTTTAACCTAGAGATTCCTCAAATTGACATTCGCGCATGCTCTGTTTTCTCAGTAACCAATGTAGGCGAATTAATAAACGTTTCTCAGTAAATATACATTTATATGTAAATTTCTGGGGTAAAAGTGTTTTAAATGATGGTGATGATTCAACCGTTAGCCCAAGGGCTAGTGGGAATCCCAGAGGGGGTTGGAAAGATAACTACGACTTCCCTGAATTTGGACTAGCAAGGTGACTTTGTGATGGTTCGCAATTACATTCAGCAGTATTTGGATGAGGGTTCAACACAACACCCAGTACTTGTCTCTCTGGCTAGGAATTGAATCCGGAACATTTTGCCCACTGGCGGAGAGCGAGCCGGACATGTTTTAATTTAAATATGAGTCAGCAAATTTCGAAAAATATTAAACAATTCAGTAAATATTGTCTGCACTACAGATCAAACCCTCTTTCACAGCTAGTCTTACGTACGCTCGCGTTCTGAGATGTTGCAAATGATCGACAGAAGTAAGCACGTCAGTTTCTTTAATTTACTATAATAAAATGACCGAAACAGAATTTCAAAACTCAGCTTTGCGAATAGTGATAGGTCGAAGCTAGTTCGCGAGCGCTCTCGCTACAGCGCAGCTCGCCTGCTTTAGTGAAGGGGGTAAAAGGGGGAAAGAAGGTGCGCAGAACAAATGCGCAGAGCATTGCGAAGTCTTCTTTTTATGTCGTTCACGAGCCGAGAGCGTCGAGCAGCTTGCAGTTTCGCGCTCATTAAATACTCGCGAACGAATGAACGATCCAAGTGAGAGTAATTTTGGTCAGCGCTCAACATCGAGGTCTTTAGCGCTGGTGAGGGGTGACATGAGATGAGTATGAAGAAGCACCGGAATGAAAGGGCGAGGGAAACGCGAGATCCCCTAGAAAACCCACCGACCAACGGTATTATCCGGCACGATTCCCACATGCGAAAATTCGGGGACCAACACCGCCGGGTAGGGAACCCGAATCGCCTTGGTAGGAGGCGAATGGTCTGACCACTCTGTCACCGCGGCCCCCACGAACGATCCGAGAGTAATTAGCAAATTCGAACAGCTTAACACGCTCGGTACTCAGAGCTGCTATTATTATACGGAGATATATAGTTATTTTACTAATACTGAAGTTACTTTTTATAAATATTTGATTCTCTTATTGAATTCCGGTGAATGCTGTTGTGGTTCTTGTAAGTTCAAAGTCACAAAAAAAAACAGGTTTGGGAGTAGTGAGTAATAGTGCTTCGATGGAATTTTCTACCAACTTGTTGCTTTTCGAAAACGGACTGCAGCATTAAAAAGAACACCATAATTAAATCCTACACTTACAGTTTTCTTATCTCCTACACAGGGAAGTAACCTTGTGTAGTGACAGTAACGTCGATGTCCAACTCTCGGCTTTCAAATATCTACTACAATGGACTGGGCTCACGACTCGCGAGCTGCTCTGGTCAGTGAGTCATTCATTTTGAATGAGTCGTTTGCGAACGACCCATCGCTATGTGCAAGGCTTTATCACGTATTGTATAGCATGTAATTAGGCACTTAAAACTGAATGAATTTTTTTTTCATCCAAAGTGGCATTTTAACAAAAATATATATTTGGCTCTTGCGATTAAAAGTTTTATCCTTAATGTATTGAAAAGCGCATGAACCCTAGACAATAAAAATAATTTTAATTTACAGTTAGTTTCAACAGGCTAACTGTAGTAGTTCTCTAAAAAATCTTGAACTACGAAAATAATCATACATTTGGTCAAGGATGTGCTGCTTTTCATGGATGGTGGCATGTCTTGAAACTATTCGCAGTGACAAACTGCTGTGAGCGGAAATCTGCTGCGATGAATTTTGTGTCGTTCAGGATTCAACCAAAACCCTGAGTACAGAAATGGCTCATGAATTCACGCAGGCAGGGTATTTTTCCTAGTATCATGTGCAGGCAATATTCCGCCGAGCTGAAATGTTTCCACTGTACGAAATTTGAAGCCATAATAAAACGATTAGCAAAATGTTATTAGAAATGAAAACAGTAGATACAGGCACTCAGGATTTAAAAAAAGAACCAGCAAGGAAGGTCAGGCCAGGGTTCGAACTATGTCACCTTGAATGCAAGTCCAGGATTTTACCAGTGTGCCACTATGCTTGGTGTAGAGCTCAAAACAACTTTTCATGTGAATCTATGCTAGTTTACTCAATTGGTAGAATTCTCTTACAAACTGAAGGATTGATTTATAATTTAAAGGCATTTTTAAACTATTTTACATCACTGGCGACAGAAACGTAACTGAATTTCTTCGACAATTCCGTCACACTTTATCAGTTTGAAGACAAACGAAGAATAAAATTGTGACCTTAGGAATATTACGGATAACTTATGTATTTAAACAGGGGCAAATTAAGCTACGAGTGGCCTTGCCGATCGACAATGGTCCCGAATGACAAAAGGGCCTAGAGCTGAGCTTGATATATTCCTAGTAGGTCTCCTTAACTACTATCAAAACATAAATAACAGAAGATGCAATATTTAATTTTATCAATAAGTGGTACATGTGCAATGACTGCTAGTTGAAAGTGTTAAGTTTCGATATTCAATACTTGATAGGGCGCTGTGCGATTCTACTACATGAAATAGTGAGTACGAAAATATGTGCGTTTTCGTTCCGAAGCCGAAACATTTGCCAGTGACAGAATCTTTACACGCAGAAAGTTTACGTTTACAAGCAAAACCGATAGACAAGGTTGGGCCGTCACGTCTTCAGTCTTTAGTAATGGTTCTCCTTGGTCGTTTGAAGAAGGGGGGGGGGTGCGTGGATGCGTACCATCACTGCAGGGCAACCCTTCCCTAGTGTCTAGGACAGTGTGGTGCGATTCTTATCTGGTTTCCACACTACCTTCTTATCCGGAGAACTGTCAACGCCTTTGTAATTGCACTCTTCGTAGTCTCACCCCTCCCATTCTTAGACAAGGGACAATGGTCACGTGACAGTCGGTCAGCTGCTCTGCGAGGCACAGAAGTGTCGAATCCTTCGTACTAGAGTTCCTGCTGAATTATTTCTGTGGCAAGTTAATGTTATTAAACCATAATTCTTAAGCCCAATAAAAGGAGCACGTGTGAATTTTTATTTAGGTTACGTACATGCTAATTAGCATTTAATATTTCAATAATTTTATTTCGGTAATTTATAGTTAGCATTCTACTTACTTACTAGTTATCATGTAGATCATGTTACAACTTTGTTGTCCTGGTTGCACCCTGGTTTGCTTGGGATGGAGGGCTAATATAATTAAATAAAATTACTTTAACTAGGGTTCTTAATTTATTATACCCTCTACAAAACACTGTACATTAATTACACAACACTTGCAATCCACTCTCTCTAAATAAATATATACAGATATTATATACAGATTACCAAAACTAACAGTCTAATTTTCTAATACTGGCTAATTAAATGTCTATCTCGCTCAGTTCTCCAATCGCACAGTCTCTACATAGGAATGTTTCGCCAATCACCACTACGTAAGTTAAACTTGTTCGTCCACTCACACTTACACCACTCTTCTTCATTCGCAGGTCTCCCTCGTTCGCTCGCCGCGCACACTCACTGGCTAATCGCCGGTCAGAATCTCTCGCGGCTCGCAACGAACCTGCTTATATAGCACTTGTGTCGACGTCCAGAATATTCTCTAAATTTGTCGACAGGGCTGGGTGAAGTAAGTTGAACCTTCCCGAAGTTTCGGTAACACTCAGTCATGCCCGAGCTGAATGCCTCTTAAATGGTGATGACAGGTGGCCACTCATTCAAAAGGGAGATGACGTCAGTCCAGTCTGTGACGTGTCTGTCCGAGCAGGTCTGGCGCCGGGAGCAGGCAGCAGGGTTAAGAGGGGGGGCGCATTCCAACAACCTAACAGCCTAGGCTGTACGTAGCGAGTGCTGGTTGCAAAAGGGGGGGGGGTGGCGCGGCCCTTCAGCAAGTGCCTTCGCGAGCCACCGGCTCGTTACAATCTGTTTCTTGATCTGTCTTGTTCGTTAAACTTCTAAGAGTGTGTCCAACTGTCATAGTTTTCAAGTTTATTACGTGAGAAATGTACAGAGGGGAGGAGGATTAAAACCCCTCATAAAAATAGTTCTTTTCAATCCACTTCACATAGCCTGGCTTACCAACACTGTTGTGTTATAACTATCACCCAGAACACATTTTCCATTGTATTTTTAATGGAAATATTCGTTTATATAACATTTTACTTATGGTTAACAATTTTCAGTATCACCTCAACTGACTTTTGCTCAATGTTGGATTGCACTACAACAGAACCATAATACGTTACTAAAATAAACATTTCCTGTTATATTACATTCACAGTTTTACATTTGACTGATTTAATGCGTTTAAGTGTAGTGTTAGCAAGAAAAACCTGAAACTTAGGTCAAACTACTGCTATTGTTAACTTTCATTATCTTATTCGAGCCTTGGCTTACATGTTAGACACACAGTAAAAACAACTTCAAGTGTAGCTTTTAGTCTGTTTTCCCATCATGAAATAAACACTCAAAGAGCATGCTTGAAAATCCACTACATGTTCCAGCCTTCGGGAAGGGTCACATTGTGTATGAGAGAAGGCCTGTGCGAACATTGGGTTTGATTAGCGAGAACCGCATGTGCCGCCTTCAGGCCCGAGGAATGTATGAGGTGAGGTGAGTTGAGTGTGGAGCAGCGACGTAATAAACGAGAGTTTCCCGAGAAAAACATCCACCACGTTTCCCACTTGAGATTAGGCCGGGGATTGAACCTGAATCGCCTAGGCGAGAGGCAAAAGGTCTGACCCATCAACAGCCGTGGCCCCTTACTCAAAGTACATGCATATTAGTTATAAAATAATTAATGAGTTGAATTATCACGAAACATAACTTTCGAAGCATTATAACTGAAGCAATTGTATCTTCTAAATTAGTTTAATATTATTACTTTAAGATCATTAAAAAATATTTGTACGACAAAGTCGATGTTCAAACAATATTTAGAGGCAACCTAGAGTAGTTAGGTGTATATTATTTGTAACGTGCAGGTATTGGTGTAAGTAATTACTAAGAAAAATATGTAGTTAATTAGGATAATCTTTTAAATTGGAATTGTCTAGTCATGCGACCATTCATTCGATTCGGTATCGCGTCACGATACCGAATCTGCCACGAACATCGCGGACCTGGAAGGAATCGGGACGCGAGTGAAGTTTGTCGGCAGCGCGACGTTAACTGCGGTGGGTAAGCGGAATTTTAAGGGTCAATAGGTCGGTGCGGCTGATCGCCGACGAGACCACTTAACCAGCGGCGACGGCAGAGGACGGGGTGCCACTAATTCAACATTCACTCAGTGTAGCGACCGTGTGAGATTGACGGGTCAGTACGAATATCAGCCACGCCTGCAGGAGTCAGTAACTCGGAGCACCATCGAATTATTGAAATTGATAAGACTTTATTTTTATTAAACCTAGCACCGCAATAATTATCAAAAGATAAAAACAATATATAAAACATTACGACGAACAGTAAACAACAAAGAAAGGAACTTCGTATATTTCTAACTATTTCTTAATGCAGTTAGTGTTTAAAATCACTTTTAATAACCCTTAACTTCACTAAAGAGCAAGTTCAGTCAGCAAAACATGAGCAATGGCTTATGTCCACAAACCAGTACAGTTTAGAAGTTTTTATACATAAATTATTCATTGCAAACTCCGTCGTATTTTTGCTTCTAATACGTCTTCTTATTACCGACGCTACACATTGAGTTCGGCACCAGGAAAGTATGCCAACAGTTGAAAATATCAATAATATTATGTTCATTTTTGACGAACCATCATACTTCAGTGAATGTTACTCCAGTTTACTGATATTTCAGGCATGCTTCTATCTGTCCCATTTTAACTTTTAATCCGAGGCACATAAATGTTGAACTCTTCATCCGAGAGCTTCCTGTTGGATTATTTCTGGGGCAAATATATATGATTGAATAAGAATTCCCAAGCCTAGAAAAAGAGCAAGCCTAAATTTCTATTTCGTTTGTCTAAGTGCGAAGTTGGTTAACGTCTATCACCAATTTACCAGTTTATTTCAGGAATTTAACTTCAGCCACTTATTGTTGGCTTTGTACTTATTTAGTAGCTGTTGTAGAACTATTCCTTGATTTGTCCTGTTCGTTGTAAATACGTTGGGTATTCGCTTCCAAAAGTGTTTCCAACTAACCCACATTCTCGTGTTTCTTATGCGAGATTTGCACAAAGGGTCAGAGGATTTAAATCTTCATAGGAAGAGCTGTTTTCAGTCCACTCCAGTTAGCTAGACCTACCAACACTGTTGAGTTATAACTGTATTAGATCTTATTTATCACTTTAAACGAAACATTTGTTTACATATCTTTTCCCTTATGGTTATGGAAGCCTTATGTTTTTGTTTACAAATTTCAAATTTTACCTCGAGGGACTTATGTTTGCTCAAAGTTGGGAATGCACCACAACTGAACTCATCAAAATTAATTACGGAAATAAACACTTCCTGTTGTATTATGCTCACAGAATTCAAGTTTTCACTTACGTTAATGCGTCTGAGTGTAGTGTTTGTAAGGAAAACTTAAACTTAAGACAACCTATTGCTATTTATATATTTGTATGCTCTTACTCGAGCTTTGGATTACATATTTGACACACAGTATAAAAACTTCATAGAGCTTTTAGCCTGTGTTCCCTTCTTGAAATAAACACACAAAGAGCATGCTTGAAAAGTGCTGCGTGTTCCCGCCTTCAGGCAGGGTCACATCGTGTATGAGAGAGGGCAGGGGTGAAGTTTCGGCCAACGGCAATGTCCACTACGTCTCCCACATGCGAAAAATCCGGGATTGGACTCGAATCTTCTATTAGAGAGATGAGAGGTCTGACCCGTCGACCACTGTAGTCCCTTACTCAAAGTATATGTTTGTAGTTCTGAAAAAATAATGTGTTAAATAATCACGACAAATAATTTTCGAAGTATATTTATCAATTAAGCAACTGTATCTTCTAAATTGATTTAATATGATTAATTGTTTTATGTGACACTTTGGGAAGATGTATATATGTATATACATATTTTTTATACATACACACTTAGTTACATTTCGCTTTGTGAAAATTTACCCTTTCCCAAATGGCGTACAAAAGTTTACTTTATCGTTAATTGCTATGGACTTTATTTGGACGCTGAAATTGGTGAGTTTCGTATGTTTACAAAACTGATTTACGTATTTCAAAAATTCCTTACTTATTTTAAAGAACGGTAGTTCGTGGGGTGTTGAGGGGTGGAGCCATAGGGGTCAGCAGTGGTGCAGTGTCTGAGCACACTTCTGTAATCAGTATACAATTCGGGAGTCACTAATGTATTCTCTCTCGCATGTGATAATCATGCTGGTTGATGCCACTGCTTGGTGGTTGGCGTGAGGAGTGTGAGGTTCTCACGTCTGTGACACTGCCTAACTTGGCTTTGGTGGGATCAAACCTACCGACGACCCACCCGCCCAAGAAACATCGGTATTCTGCGACTTACAAACCATGTGTGTAGACAACATAATGCTACAGCTTTGTTGTCGTATCCTCCTGACTCTACCGTCTTCGCTAGATGAGTCAGGCCTACTGTTTTGTGGTAGGACATGCCTTTCAAATAGCGTCGTATTTCTAGTGCCTTGAGTGAAGCTTATATAAATCACAGCCAGCATTGTTTCAGGGTGTTCTCATAGACATGTAATACAATACAGGGTGTATATTAATTCATGATACAACGCTTGAGGGCAGGTAGTACGAGCCAAAACAAGCACTTTTTAACTATAAACCCGTAGGCGGAAATGCACCGTCTTCGTAGGGGAGCGCAATGAAAACTCAGCGTAGGCAACCCCGCTGTGCATTACACTGATCTGTCGAAGGTATTTGAAGCCCCCATCCTCTACCCCCATGCTCCCGCCCTACCCCTTTGCTTAACTTGGTGATAACGAAGGAATGAAAACATTGCTTCATCGTGAATTGTGTTATCCATGTAATTAAACCTACC
>PNEQ01050940.1:0-85626 GCA_003012365.1 Medauroidea extradentata
AAATGTCACTTTTTCACGACAAGTGTTTAAACAGTTATTTTGGCAATCTACACAGTATTGTTTTTGTCTTTTTTCCTGTTTGAGTATTCATTTGGACTTAACGCATGAATCTGAAAGCCCATGAACTCTGAGAAGATTGATATGCGTATCTTATTTCCAACAATTTTGGACTTACCTCCTTATGCTTCTCAAGTACTGAAATGTTAAATTTAATTGTTTAAAATGTCTGAATGACTTGTAAAGACTCAAATACACGAATTTGTTGAGGTATTTTACAAATGAACTCTTTGAAGATATGTTATTACAGTATACAAAATATTTTAGCTTTCAAAAGACGTGGCAAGCATAAAGATTGCGTCTTGACTACTTGATTGTGTTTTTTTATTTATAGACATTTTAAACGGGCGTGTTTTACGACATATAGTTAAAAGTAACCGCAAACTTTGTTGTGATTAAATAACACTTCCAGGGAAATCACAACACAGTAATTAATTAATTTCATAACCTTTAACATATTATTTACTTACATTGTTTAGTACACAAAACCGAGCGAGGTGGCGCAATGGTAACACGTTGGACTAGCATTCAGAAGGACGTGGGTTCGATCCCCGACTCCGGCCATCCTGATTTAGGTTTTCCATGGTTTCGAGAAATTTGCTCCAGGTGAATGCTGGGATGGTTCCAGAACAAAGGCCATGGCCAACTCCTCTCCCAACTCCTGTCATTAAATCAAGTTATGTGTCATCGTCGCAAATGACTTCGCTGTCCACGAGACGTGAAGCCGACTTACCTTACCTTACGTTTAGTATACAAATAAAAAGTAGTAAGCACAGAATTGTGAAACATTGTGTAATTTCCTTTTTTTTTTTTAATTTGATACCAACTGAACCAAAACTCTGCAAATATGCCCCGGGCAGTCGTTAAAAGTGGCCGGGACAAAGTGAGGAGTGAGGACTGCTTCTCGCACGGGCAGCTACAGTATAGCTAGTTATACTACTGCAGAGTAGGCACAACCTGCAGCTTGGTTATCCTAACATTTTATGGACGAAGCACTTATCTGGCGTACGCACAGGTTTATGCTGTTACGAGTAATGCACCCGGGCGGACTGCCAGTCGGATATAAGACGAGAATAAATGTACCTACCCCCCACGAAAATTTATCACCATGGCTAAACGTTTTAATAATATAATTAATTCAACAGAATAACATTATTTGTTTCAGATATCAAGAGAGAATATTCTAACGTAACGTAACGCCTTAGTGAATAGTTGGCCGCAGATAACATAATGCATGTTATTACGTCCACAGTGTTATTACCGTAAGAGCAGACAGAAACAATGGCATGCGCCTAGAGATAAATTACCGGAAATAACACGACTGCTCAGTGGTTCCTCCAATTAGGCGATTGCTGGAAGGATTACTTGATAAAGAGCTCTGCCACTTCTCTTTATGTTCCTGGTTCTCTGAGCCAGTAGTTATAGGTTTATAATGATCTCATAAACTAAACAGAATTTTTGGATGTGCTACTGCGAGCGAATGTTGCTGAATTGCAGAAACATCCTACAATAAAACAAAAAGAATAAAAGGAAAGCCAGCATTAATTATTGTCAACAAACATCAAACAAACACACAATTCCGGAAAATAATAAAGTTGTACCACAACAGACGATACGAAAACCACAAATGATTGTCAATACATTAGACAGTTGATTGTTCTGAAAGTAGTCAGTTTTTCCCTGAGCACTGTGCCTCCAGTCCTGTACATTTTAGCTGCATAGTACATTCGAGTTGTAATCTACTTCCAGATAAATATTAGATTCTTCATTTAAGACAATGAATATTTATCTCTCAGCCATCCATGACTCTCATTATGGCGAAACTGCAAACGAAGTCGCCTTTGTTTGGATTTCAAAGCATGATGGACGTCGATTCAATCAAGACTTTCTCTCAAGTCGTTTCTCAATAGAGTGGATGAAAGGTGATTGATAGTGGTGTAGTTTCATGTCCTTTTATGGCGTATATGGACACTGTTGAGCTTTCTTCTGCTGTAGTAACGATGAAACATTATTTTATGTTGGTCGTTCAGGATATTCTAGTACTTCCTTTGTTCGAATGTGGCACTTCATGTTAGTACTGTTCCCAACACCGTCACACAGTTCAGTTACTATAATTAATATGTTGAGTACTGCAGTGAAATAACTACCGTGCTTCCGTAATCCAACGATTCACTCTCTACAAATCCAATTTGCTTACTTTGTGATGAATGCATCGTCCAGGAATGCTAAATACACGCTGACGTTCACAATAAATGAATACTTATAACAATGCACTGCGCTTCGTTCTACAATTGTACACGTTATTAGAGCTGTATTGGTACAGCTTCATTGGGGCAGTTCTGTGTGGTCACCATAGTCGTACTTTAAAGATCGGCAGAACTACCCATGACTGGAATGTTTAGGGCTATATATTCTGAATGCATGATTGATGGTAAGCATAAGCCAGGTCAGCAATTCGAAGAGACATCGTCTCAACGCGCAAAGTACAGAATTGGAATTTAGTCTTTTCCGTGTCGCTTCGTCTCCATGAGATTTTTAGCGATGATCTTATCATTTTATATTGTGTTAGTAGAGATATAGTTTCGTCGTGTATTTCTGTAATATACTGTTGTGTAATTTTCTACTAAAATTTTTGATCGGAATTCTTATTTCAGCTATTTTCCTTTTAAGAAATGAACGTTAAAAGAAAAATATGAAAGTTTGTATATCTGTCATCAAGAATTTAAAGGGTAAAATATAATATTCAGAATCAAAAGAAATTTAAAGAAAATATTCAATAACACTAAAATGGAAATTAAACAATTTAAGAAATACATTGCCTTTTGGTGTCCTTAAGACTGAAGGAACTTATCTGGTACAATATAGTTTTATTATGTAGAGTAGCTTAAATATTGTGAGAGAAAGTAAAAAGTGTGCGAGGTTGGCAGAAGTCTTCCGTCTGCAACTGAGGAGAATAACGTACTCAGATAAATATACATACAAATTTCAACTAAAATTTTGAGTCCCAATTTGCATTAAATGTTACAAGTGCGTTTCTTTTCGCCTAGATTTATAGCGGCATTTTATTTGTTCGTATTAACATGTGTATTAGAACTATTATTTGATTTAGTGTGAAAGTTAAGTCATACTGCGAGGTTTTAGACTCGTCTTACCTCGTGTGATGACGAGTCGTGGAGGTGTTGCCCAAACGAAAACTTGAACTCTCCCCTCGTGTCATTTGAGGACTCGGCATGTTGTTAGGCAGTTGTTCTCTCTGCGTGAGGAGGGAGGGAGGTACGTGATGCGGCCACACTTCCTCGTTATCTAGTGCTTGTTCCCTGTGCCTTACTAGACTTGGTACGAGTACCACTCCACTCCACACCAGCCACTTGTACTGCTGCTCCTGACTTTCCACTTAAGAGGCACGCCGACTGATTTACATCCGCGCGTGTCCCCAGCACTGACTCCCGACACACTAGCAGAACTGAAAACATCACGTAAACGAACAGGAACGTCTATAATAGTTCACGTTTCGTTTCCCCGGCACACAGAATCTATTCATGACATTACAAATGTCAGTTTCGGGACGCCTTAAGCAAAAAACTTACATTTCTCAAATAAAGTATACGTATCGTAATTACCTTTCGACGGTTATGCATATAACGTGTTTTTTTTTCAGTTGCTTAAAAATATGAAAAAAATTAAAAACTATACTTCCGAATAAAACAAACTGAACCTGTTAACATGTTTCCAACAAAACAAGTACTTGCAAACCAAAGGAGTGTTTTGGACGTTTGCCATTGCAGTAAATGACGTGACACCGAAAAACCAGAGCATACACACAGTCAAACAGACAAGTAAACAACCAAAAGGATTTTGTTTGCAACTGGCAAACATAGGAAAATCTACAATTCTGTAAGGAAATCAGACACCTTGAGGAAAGCGAATGAAATTAATTAACGCAATAACCGTGGACAGTAAAAACCACTGTGTTTGTGTTTTTATTGTTTTACTGTCGACAGTTATTGTGTTGTGTTTATGGTGATACGCCATTTGTTGCATTGGCGTATGTCCAAACACTTATTTGGTTTGCAACATGCCCCTATTGCAAGAAGCGTTTAAAAAATAACAAATTAAGTACTTAAAAACATAGAAGAAAACAATAATTAACATTCACAAAGAACACTAACATCTACTGTAACACTTTGCTAGGCTTTGTCTAAAATAACTATTATGGCTTGAAGTCTATTGCAACTGAATTTTGGTTCTTCTGGCAATTGGTGATGTCAGTTTTTGTCCATTATTTGTTAAGCTTACAATTAATTTGGCTGTTGGGCAGTTAGAAATGCAGCCGTGCTTTTTTAAGTTTACACTGTGTGTTCTTTATCTTATATAAATCCGTGCATGTCATGCTTAATGCACTGGAGTGTTTATACATGTCGACTGTGCAATTTATATGTTTTGGATCGATATTTTATTTCATTATCCAGCTGTCATGCACTTCAAGTTTTATGCACTTGCCTTAATATTGCTTTTTAGTAGCCTATAGACATGTGCTTTTTTTTTTTTTTTCAGTTTGAAGCGTAGCTTCATCGTTGTTACCCGCTTCGTCAGACTTCACATAACCTTAAAGTATACCTTTGTTTTCTCCTCGTTTCATAATTTGGACAGTTTGATTCCTCAGAGCTGTAACTGGCATTTAGAACTATATCAGTTTCAAGGATACACTTACAAGAGAACATTTACAAAACATAGAACCTTCCCATGCTTTTGATCGACTATTACGATCATTTATTTAAAATCTATGTTTGTGTCTAGTTCGAAACGCTTAGCAGTTCGGCAAAATCCTCATAATGTAAAAAAATAATTATTATGAACTGTGTATGGGAAGTGTACCAGAGAGTGGGACATCACACCCTTGATTTGACAGACTTTGAACTGACCACCATAGGCGACCGCCGGACATCGAGTGATGATCAGAAATGAAGTCCTACGGTGAAGAAACGAAGAAATGTGAAGGACAAGGGAAAAGTGAGTACACCGAAAAAACTCAAACGCCATCGGAAACGTTCGCCACGTTTCTTCCAAGAAAATAATCGGAATCGACACCGCCAGGAATTGAACCTAGGTCGCGTTGTGGGAGGCGAGTGGTCTGACCACGACAACGCCGATTTGACAAATAATATTACGTCATATATTAAATATATTATTATACTGATACAAAGAACCCTAGACTGGGGTTACTATGTGACAGCTGAGGGTAACTTTGTGTCACTGAAAATGTATACATATTTTGTGGAAGATTAGTAAAAAAATAGAAAATATAAATTTGAAATGTATTATTTAAGTATACGAGTGACATAATTCAGATAGAGTTCCGTGTTTGTTTCTTAAATAACCTAAAATAAATCATTTTGAAGGTCACTAAGGTGCCCTGTTGTCGCAATGTAACCCCGGTTTCGGCATTGCATCCACTTAAATATATTTCTAGTAGATACTGGACTTTTTTTCAATAATTTCAACTCATTATTTTAAGCAAGAAGGAGCGCAGCTTGTATACCAACACCGTGATCTTTCTGCATTCTCTCGCTCCCGAGAGGTCCTGCGAGGGAAGAGAGTCAAATCCTAGCGGAAATATTTAGTAAAAACAATTATGTCTCCTTCAATTAGATTTTTTTTTAAATAACTTCCTATTTGTTAGTAGCTTGGCAACTACAAGTGTATGAATTGGGGCAAGAGACAGAATACTCTTAGCGCTGGGAAGTAGGAGGCGCAAGAATGGTGGAATTTTCAAATGTTTGACTGAGTTTCAAAGATGGTACTTCGGATAAATATGAGTATGAAGGGGGCGGGTGGAGAAGTTGACTCCTAGCACCGGGCGATCAGGTTCCAACGTTGTCTTCAAAGTACGCAACAAATATTTTTGGTTTATTTAATCAAGTTCTTGCGTGTTAACTTTTCGCACATCACGTGAATGTCTGAAATTAAAAGCCGCAAAATGTCGTTTTACAACGAGTTGCCAATGCCTTTAACCAGTGGAAAATTGCAGACTGAATAGAGCAGTATTTTACTTTTTACATCAATTAAACAACTGAATAGTGGCTTTGATAGGTCGTGAAAATGTATGATTGAGTTCATTTGAGACTGGCCTAATGGCTCTGATATTCAGGTATGGGAAAAGTCTACTCAAGCTCTTAACAGTCCTAGCATTTTCCTTAAGTTATTTCGGAAGGGGCGGATAAGGAAACAGAACTCAGGATGGCCGGGGCCGGGGATCAAACCCGGGTCCTCCAGAACGCGAGTTCAAAGTGTTACTGGTTTGCTACCTCGATCGGTTGTACAACGTAGAATATTACATTTCGATATAATTTATTAAACTTAAATTATTACTACTTTTAGTACGGGTAAATATAGTGAAAAATTTTTTTAAATATAATTTTTTCACAAGACAAAAATTAACGTTATTTTAAAAAATACATTTTAAGAAGGCGTGATACCTAAATTAAAGCAAAAAAGTATTTTATATGTTTATGAAATTAAATCTTATTGTAAAGAACAATACTAGACAACATTTTTTTAGCCAAATTTGTGAGCATGCATGTTAAATGTGGTTCGTTATTAATTTACCATATTATAACGCTTTAATTTCTAAACTTCCATTTGAATCAAGAGATTACGCTAACGGAATGTGACATTCTGGAGAAAAATATGGCAAAATCAGTTTCAGAGGGTTGGTTTTTTTATATTGGCTTCCGAATTCATGTGAATTTTAACAATCATCTTCAGTGTTAATTTATGCAGGCCTATTCTAACCCTACCCGTTTCCAATAGAATTAGTAACTATATCTCATGTGTGACTTCCCCACTCATTTGTCTTAAACATGTAATAATTAAAGTATTATAATATGCCGCTTGAGGGCTGATCGTCTGCTCTAGTTGCGCAGCTGTTTCTTGTAAGCCTTGCACTGCGCTTAGACGGACAATTTCTATTCCGTCAGTGCCGGTTACAATCGCCATTGTCTGCGTCACCACACTGGGAACATGAAGCCGTCCAACTTTTCCATTGCACTTTGTTCGCGTTCAATAGAGTTCCTGTGAAAACCTTTCTCTTCACTCTTAGAAAGCAACATTCAGTACTTGTACTGAGTACTTGGATACCGGGGAAAAATTTGTAAAGCAAATTAGTTGCAGTTGTACTTACTAGTACACAAAACTTTCATTCTTCCAGTGTTGCACTTTTAAAACAAATTGAAAATGATTATGTTTATTCGCTACGCAGTTAAGTCAGCCAGCTTTCACGTTTAGCAATTTAGAGTTCGAGAAAAGACTATAGTCTACGAATATTTTTTATGTTTATTTGAAAGTCGTCAATTAGAGGTTAGCCAACTGCAATCCGACTGATTCCGGACATTACGAGATGCTGGCTTCTCTCGGCTTCATACGAATCGACTCTCAACGCCACAAATTACCCAGATTATCTTCTCGTGGTTCTTATTTCGGCGGAAGGAACCTGTTGGACGGGTTAACGCATTTCCTGCAGTGAATGTTTGGCAAGTGAAATCTTCCCCAGGTCAACGTGCCCGTGCAATAATCTGCTGAATTGTGGCTTTGCGAGAAGCCCAATCTCGCAGTCAAATTGCGGACTGCTGAATGTGTTGTAACTGAAGTGTAATCAGAGAGAAAGTTATCCCTGTAATTTGTTTACCGAGGACACATTAAAATTGTTCTACGTCATTGACAACATTAAAGACCTAGGTTTAAAAAATTCTAACTTTCTTATAACACCATCAGAATTCAAACGTGTAAGATCAAAATATATTTCCACCATTTTCGTAGTAAACACGGACACAATGTTAAGTTGTATTTTAAAGCAAGTTAGTGGTTGTGCATGAACTCGGTTAAGAATGCAAGAATTCATTGTAAGACTGTATAATCCCAAACTCCGGTTATATTCTGTAATATTATTTTTTCCCTATTTGAGCTGCGTGATAATGCAAAGAAACTAAAATAACTCTTTTATATCGCGACTATAATTTTTAAAATAAACTTTGGGATCCATCGCGGTAAAATTTGACTCTTGGCTGGGTTTCAATGAAATGTATTGTTTTAGGACGATTTTCTTTCGTTACTGGCGAGCTCCTATTTCAATAGTTCATCACTAATTCTGGGAGACCCTGGTTTTTCGCGAAAAGAATTTTGCCCCAAATTTGTTTCCGTGCCGTACGTGCACATCTGTAGTTCTACTTCATGGTCAGTGATTGGATATTTTAACTGTCACGAGCCTTGGGACTTTACCGGCAAATTACAGACGTGTGTTGTTGCAGGAATATTATTGAAATTGGCTCAGTCAAATGAGATACGGCTCTTCACATATACACGCTGCCAATAACCATGAAGTAGAATTAAAGAATACAATTGCAGATGTGTACCAGGGTCTCTTATAATTATGGAACATGTGAGCCAGGAAACAACAAACCGAGTGAGGTGGTGTAGTTGTAAAATACTGGACGCATAGTAGGAAGGGCCCTGGTTTAGTTCCTGATCGGGGAATTCTGATCTAGATTTCCGAAATCACTGTAGGTTAATTATGCGTTTGTTCCTTAAAACTGATCGCTGACAATTATTACCTAGTTGTCGACGAGACGTAAAGTCCTAATGCCTTCTACCTTTTCTTTCGAATTTGCATAGTTCAGCTATTCATTAACTAAAAATAACTTTCAAAATCACTTAAGAGAAATTATTTGAAACAGAAGAATAACGTAGGGGATGCATTCAGAATGGGTTGTACTATCTACGGTTAGTGTTTTGGATAAAATACATTCTCCTGTCAGGCCGAAAATGCATTGTATGAACTCCTGCTACAGGTAGCCAGAGATTTTATTCTCGGGATTGCTAAGAGGCTGCAAGAGGATGTGATAAACAACCAACAAGAGAATTGTGGTGAGCTGCAAGAGGATGTGATAAACAACCAACAAGAGAATTGTGGTGAGCGCAAGGTAATTTACCAAATAGTGGTGACAGTGGCAGCAATTCTGTGACTCGTTTAAACTGATACAAACATAGTTCAAATACAAAGTCGTATTAATTTGAGCATGAAACAATAATTATGTATGAGTGTGTGGACAGGGTTTAAGCGAGAGAAAACAAATTGTGTAGGCGACTCTACGCTTTGCAAAACCTGTCTCTAACCAAGCAAATGCATGTACATTATTAAACATTATTACGCGTGTGTGCTGTGTATCCACTGTTACTTCCAAGTTTGTTTGCAATCATTTAAAATTAAAATTGTTACTAAGGAATGTGATTTTAGCCACATTTGCAATGAAAATAATAGTATGTGACAACGTAAATAACAGCATGTGGCAACCAAACTATTTCACCCATTCTATGTCCAGTGCATGTTATTCCTAGATTTGCTTGTATATACACATGAGAACTTACATGTTAATTCAGTATAATTTCATGTCGCCTTTGCGTAGGTTATAATTTTCCGTACGAACTTTGTAAATAATACGAAAATAAAACTAAATAAAAATTACGCACTTGCCAATATCATCCCAGTTTTCGAGAATGAATAATACATTTCTAGTAACTTGATTGCCAACATACACATAAAAACACCACCAAATCTCTTTTAACTCCCTGGCCACTAACAATAAAATAAAATCTAGTGATGCATCATGGCTGGGCGCTTAACAAGTGAACAAGCTCAGAATGTTAGCTTACACTAGAACTGACACACGTTCATACAACCGGTCCTTAATCTTGTGCACACGGGTATATTTTCATGTACACGAAAGCGAACATGACAATGAATAAGGAGATGAACAATAAATTTCATACTCTAAAGCATGCACGAAATTGTGTAATCGTCCCACACGACTCTGGTTTGTAAACAAGATAGTAAATAAACTCAACAGTTTTTCGGACGTATGTCATTACGAGCGAATGTTGCCGATTCGCAGAAAACGTCACAATAAAAAAAATTAAAACCAATATTAACTCCTGTCGACAAACATATAGTAATATATTCGTATCCGGAAATATGACACACAAACAAAAGTAGAACAGAAACAACAAAATACAAATCCAAAAAGTAATGGAGTCGTTGTATCCAGTAGTACAACAATAATACAAAATCAGGTTTGTGAAAAATGGCTAGAAAAATGAACGAGGACAACAATAACAATACAACTGTTCCCGAAACACTGCATTTGTTGTTGAAAGAAGACTGTTACATTCGTATGTTTTTTTCCTTCGTTGCGTCATCCAATTTTACATATATTCGAGTATCTTTGTTATAAACTTGACTTTTGTGTTGCCTTACAGAAACGATTATATTTATTTCCGTTATTGCGGACTTAACATTCATAAGGGGCTAAGTGCCAAAAGGTAAGTTTCAAGATAATGACGAGAACAGTATATTGCGACTATCAAATGAATAAGGAATTATCCGAATGGGTTCACATATTTTTAACAATAGGTAAGTAGTAAATAGGAGCAATCGCACAGTAATTAATTCAAAACACTTATGAACATCAATATATATGATTCAATGAACTATAATGCGTTGATGTTACTCCAACCATGTAATTGTGCTGTTGTACGGCGCGCATTTAGGGAAAGGAAAATTTCGCGAATTCAATGACCTGCAGGCCAGAATCCATTGTACTATGCACACTCAAGCCCCGTCTATTCGTTCATTGTATGTTGTCCACTGAGTAGCAGCTAGTGGACAAATGGTAGCGGCTTGAGTATGTATAAGATAGTTGATTATAACACGCAGATTATTGAATTCGCGAAATTTTCCTGTCCCTACTTATCACTAGGAGATAGCACTTTAGGTATGTCTTCGACCTAATGTTTTGGCACCTATCTATGTACCTAACTCATTTTTGTCGAAAATGGTACTTAGCCCCTTTTGAATGTTAAGTCTTCGATTTTTTACTTTAATAAGTGTAACGTAAGTCTACAATAATTACGGTTCTGGTTATAGTACTTAGTGCAAGAATCATTCAAATATCACAAGAAAGATAATGATAACGAACAACCTACGCTAGAACAACGACAAAATTTTAATTTTTCACTCATAGACTGAATTATTCATTATTGTTCGAATATTCGACGTTTTAAGGCATTTACATATCAATAAGCTTAGTTTTTACGCCATCATCAAGAATATTTTGTTTGATGACTTCTGATTGATAGCAGAAATGTAGTATAAAACAGGAATGTTCCCATGTGGGAGTAACTAGTATATAAGTGTTGTATTTGTATAACTATACTCAGCAGCCGCTCACACGGTGCAAGTTACTGTAAACAAAAAGTACATAACCTTCCTGTACAAGCAAAATGCCTATGCGCTCTAAGGTTTTGTACTTTGACAGACGAGGAACCAAACTTCTAAGTATGTTTTTACTTCATTTAGGCTACCTAGACGAAAATCTTCTCCATACGTTAGTAATATTGGGCTTAATTACTACAGCCTGTCGTTACAGCTCTCCGGGTTTAAGTCCCAGCCAACCAAAGTACGAATGTAAGAAACGTAGCCAAGTTTTATCAATATAATGGGTTTTCTCGGCGTTCTTCCGTTTCTCCCGCAGCAGCATTCAGTCGCCTCTTCACTTACTTTTCGTCAAATGAATTTTCAAATAGTATACGGATTGCCATATGATTTACTGAAACATTTTACTGCTCAAAAGTGTAATATCTTGACAGTAAGTGTGGTAGTTGTCTTTTTATGTCTGTTTTTATGCATGTAGAGAACACATCTTTAAAAAAAGTGCTCACTCAATGTGAGCATCACAGGCTGATATGAAATGATTTGTTTGTACTCTTTAAGTTATTAAGAAACACGTGTTAAAAATGTATCATTATCGCGCTCTAGTAAAATACATTACATTGATATAAACCAATAAATAATAACATTTTACCAACGTTGATGAAGCAGTCATTCATGTATTACTTTAACTATGAATAAGACTGTATTCTCGCCTTTTCACAGTCAACAGGTAACATGTTAAGTGAAGATGAGCGCATTTTTATAATTTTAAAGCGCTGTAGTAATACTTTTAGAAGTTGTAATGAAAATAATGATATGATTTATAAATAATAACTGAACACGTGGAGTACGACTCCACTTCACGGCAGCCGCTTAGCTGGCACTTGAACTGAGTCACTTTTTGTTTCTCAGAGACAAGTAAACGTGTGACCACAATACATATCTAAGAAAAGAAATACTTCAGACTACTTAGAAATATGACTTTTAGACACTACACACATTGGAAGCATTATTTCCTCCAACGTGGCTAAAATCGGATTTTTTCAGGCGTTCTTTCGTTCAAAATTGAGGTCTAAAACTATACTGAACTTTGCTACAGTGACGAGTTCTATAAAGTTATAGGGTCGCCGTTTAAGTCCCACAGTAAAACAAGTTTACGTCAGGAACACTGCGCGCGCGTTTACGACTTTGGGCCTAGAGGTGATAGCATAATAAATGTGCGTGCCGGCGTTGCTCGTAGTGTCTCATCGATTTTTGCCTCACATACAAACACACCCTTCACCGGGCGGCCGGGCGCCTTAAGGGCGCGGTCTACCGCAATTTTCATCACCATTTTTTTATTTTTTATTCGTACCAGATATTTTTTTTTCTTAATTAAGACACAAAATGTGACTAAATTTGGCTCTTGTGAAATTATTTATCTCTCATAGTTTTTGCGTAATGGCTTGTTAAAATCATATTTTGCATGTTTCCGTTTTAACGACTACACTAAAACCAACTGATATACCAAACTCAAAAAAAATCACAGAGGATAAAGACATTGCAGGCTACAGTGACATGCTCATGAAATTAAAGAATAAAAATTATTTGAATTTAAAAAAAATTGCTGAAACTCAAAATAAAAATTTAAAAGTTCTATATTTTAGTTTAGAAACATGCAAAATATGACTTTAACAAGCCATCACGCGAAAACTATGAGAGATAAAAAATTACATAAGAGCCAAATTTTGTCACATTTTGTGTCTAAAACAAGAAAAAAAATATCTAGTACAAATTCAAAATATAATAATGATGATGAAAATTGCGGTAGACCGCTCCCTCAGTTTTCAACGTCTTTTTTTTTATTTTTATATTTGTACCAGATATTTCTTTTCTTATTTTAAACATAATTAAACATAAATTGTGACTTAATCTTCCTCTTAGGAAATTATTGTATCTCTCGTAGTTTTTGTGTAATGAGTAGTAAACGTCAAAATTGGCACTTTGCGGTTTTATGTACGCCACTAAAACCAATTGACATACCAAACCGAAATAGTTCACAACGTATAACAATGTTGTAGGCTATGATTTGGCACATATGAAAACAAAAAATATATTTTTTTGTTTTTAAAAAAAATATATAAATTTTTAAATTTTCATTTTAAAATTCAGACTTTCTTATTAAATACAAAAATGTTTTCTTTTTTGGTTTTTATATATGTAAAATCACAGCCTACAACATTGTTACATACTGTGAGTTTTTTTCGGTTTGGTATGTCAGTTGGTTTTAGTGGCGTACATAAAACCGTGAAGTGTAAATTTTGACCTTTACGACTCATTACACAAAAACTACGAGAGATACAAAAATTTCCTAAGTGGAAGATTTTGTCACAATTTATGTTTAAAATAAAAAAAATATCTGGTGCAAATATAAAAAAATTAAGAACGATGTCGAAAACTGAGGTGAATCGCGCCCTTAACGTTGTTCAAGTGCGATAAAATAAAAATTTTGTATTTTTACGAAATAGTGTTAGTTTTGTAGACCATACTTGTGAGAGCAGTTTCATCTTACGAAACTATTTTAGCTCGCATAGTTTTCCCATAAAGGTGCGTCGAAGTCAAAATTACTTGTAACGCTGCCATGCTAATAGTGAAAACCAACCGACCTACTTAAATAAAGTAATTCACTGTGAACTTGCATCCCATGAGCTATGCAATAAAATATTTTAAAACCCACAACGTTTTATTATACATTTTTTAAATGATCGCAAAAGTACAGAAAAAAAAGTTGCAAATTTAGAATTTTTTTAGTAAAATTGTTCACGGAATGTTTTTTTTTTTTTTTTTGTTTTGTTTTATTACGTAACCCATGGAACGTTATTTCACTGTGAATTATTTCACTTACGTAAGTCAATTGGTTTTCATTATTTGCATGGCAGCAGAAAATTGATGGCGTTCTGCTAACCGGCGTCTGTAATACGTTATCGCCTCTCCGTGGAAGTCACTAAACTGGCGTGCAGAAGTTTACTATTATCTTGTACCCATGTAACTTTAAGAGGTAGCCAAATTACTTTATTTTTGAACAGCATAAATCAAACGTTAACACTCGTTTCTATTGCTGCTTTTCGGATACGGTTGTCATTTTTATTTTTTTTTCAAATACAGCATTTTTAAAAGCCATTTTTTTTTGCCATTTTGAGCTCAAGGCCCGAAAATCATGCTGCTTATAAACGTGTCAAATTTTTACAACTATAGATACATTTTTGAAGTGTGTGTTATTTTCGTAGATAAACAAATTTAATGTACATTAAATAGTTTCGTCTAAAACAAAATAGACGAAAATCGCTGCTACGCATTTTAAACTGAGGTAGGGAGACGCCTTAAGAGGGCATGGTACATAATTCAACGCTAAAAGCATTAATCTATAACTGTAGGTTTCTTGAAGCCAATTAGCGAAAATTAAATAATAGTAATCCTAGACAATAGTTTCAGCCAACGTTTTAAACACAATTGTTTCCAGTGTTACGAACTTCTGAGGCACAATCTCTGACGCCGGAACCTCGTGCATTTAACTGCGGCGCAAGAGATCACGACGTAACGAATTAGTAATTCCGGATAAATATTTACTCATAAAGTTGGAAAAAGTGGCTTTTACAGAATGCTGTATCTGAAAAAAAAAAAACAATAAAATAACAACCGTATCCGAAAAACACAGCAATAGAAACTAGCGTTAACGTTTGATTTATGTTGCTAAAAAATAAAGTAATTTGCCTACCTCTTATATATCTAGGATTGTCATTGAGTATTTTATTCATATTGGCCTCGAAAAAAGCGTAGAAATCAATTGATGTTTTCAGCGTTTATTTACCTACCGCGTACTCTTAAGGTGACCGCCTGCCCAGACCGCCGAGTTGTGTGCAGAGCAGATTATTCAACAACTGCTCATCCCATATAAGCAGTGGCAAAGCGTGGACGTGTTCCAAGACAAGCAGTGTGATGATATACGACTATACACTTTGAGCAGGAGACAGTTGTGTTGCTGACACCTAGGTGTATTACTAACAACTAGTTCCTCGTCTCTTACAAGCTACTGGCTCAGGAGTGTACCTGCCTCTACCAATCAAATGTTTCCACAGGCAACTGAGAGTCCTGTATAGTCACTGCTGATCACCGCTTGCCCTAGAACACTTCACGCTTAGCCATTGCACATAAATTATGTCTGCTTAGGAATTACATTTAAAAGAACATTACACGTGTGTACGCCCATTTCAGGTTCACCACTACTCATTAAACTATAGGTACTTTCTACCGGCCGAAAATGGCGAAAATGGGAGTTTTTGCTATATATTTTTTTTAGGAAAGCAAATATTAGCGCATGATGTTTTAAAAGGTATATGCGTGTATAATACACTCTCATCTTCAATGTTATGTAATGAAATGATAAGGTCATCAATGAAAGTTTTCGGCGAGAAGACTGCTCCCAGCTCAGTGAGTTGCGCCTAGGGAAAGGCTAGGGAGAGGTGTTGCTGTCTCGTCGTTACTGCTTCCGCACTTCCAGGCCCCGAAAAAGCAAAATACATTCACACAGACGGACACATTAACCACGAACAGATTTGTAAGCATCCTGCCTTGCACGCTGACTCAGCAACTATGGCAGGAGCTGTTACTCGTGGGCGATTGACGTGGCGGAGAAGTAAGAGACGCTAGTAGGCCGGGACGGGACGACGGGAGATAGGAAGTGATGGCTGGCACATTATAATGAGAAAGGCACACACGTGAGAGAAACTTGGAGTTGCCTGAGGCCAGAGACCTCCGCTGACCCCGCAGTACCTCAGTACCGACATTCAACAGTAACGTTTCACGGCGACATTTTGGCGACGTGGCATGACGAGGCTGGAATTGACGCACGAGCACAGCGTTACGTACTAGAGAGTTTCTCCTCCAGTTCCCTAGCCCTCGCTCTATGTTTCTGGCAGGGTTATACACAGGCGACCAGAGACGTTTATAATACGTAACCTACAGATGTAAGGTAGGTTCGCTCAGTCAAGTGACTAGGTTTTATCGATCACCAAGATACGTCTAAACACCTGCAAGTCATTCAGGATTTTAAATCGGCGAGAATCCAAACAAAAAAATCTAAATGTTTTAGAAATAAATTTAAATATTTTAGTAAATCTGACGTCCACAGTATATTTTACACGTTTTTTTTATTTACATTACTTATAAAAAAAATCCTTTCGATGTGGTGATATTATTTTAATTTCGAACACCATGCATTCAGTTTCAATTCTGGATACATTTTTCCCCATCAATTGGCTAGTCTGCTGGCTACAGCTTACCCTGCTCTCGAGCAGGATAGCCAGGAATAGATTGCGAAGCCTATATTGGTCGCTTGAATTCTTTACCTGGGTTACGTTTTGCACGCTTCAAGCTTCATTCTTATGAAAAAGTCATCTCGATATCTCAACGGGTATAAGCGGTATAGATGATTATTTCAAAACACATTTAATTAATTTTAACAGCTTTCAAGGACGAGTTTCGAAAAATCCTGAAATAAATTATTTGATATTTACGTAAGATTTATTTTAAAGCAAAAACCATTTCAATATTTTCACTGGTTTAGGAGATAAGTGGGATTAATTAAAAACACATTTTATTTTTTTAAGATCTTTCATGGATGAATTTCCAAAAATTCTAAAACAACTTTTTAGATATTTACTTAAGCATAGTTTTAAAGAAAAAAACACCTCACTATCTGAAATGGTTTAGGAGATATCACGGATTAATGAAAAACACATTTTACGGCTTTCCACCCCCTTAATTTTCGAAATTCTAGTGTTTCGAAAAATTCACAAATATGCATTTGTTTGGGCATTATTTTGAAATTAAAAAATGTATGACAGCTTGACAGGGTTAATGAGATATCAAGGATTCTTTGAAAACACATTTCACCCCTTTTCACCCCCTTAATTATCGAATTTCGAAAAATCCGTTCTTAGCGGATGCTTACGGGGCAAGGGTAAGCTTCCCTCGAAATTTAATGGTACTATGTCCAGCGACTTGGGCTGTGCATTGATGAGCGAGTGAGTGAGTGAGTGAGTGTGTCAGGACACTTCATTTTATATTTATGTATAAACGTGCAACCGAGCGAAGTGGCGCAACGATAACACGTTTGACTCCCATTTCGGAGGACACGGGTTCGATCCTCCCCTTCGGTCATTCTTATTTCTCTTGTCCGTTGTTTCCAGAAATCGCTGCAGGCGAATGCTGAGGTGATTCCTTAACAAATTTCATGGCCGACTCCTCTTCAAACTCCCGTCATTATATCAAGTTGTGCCACCGTCTATTGTGACCTTGCTGTCGACGAGAAGTAAATCCCACTGTCTTACCTACCTACCTGCAAGTGTGCAGTACTTTTATTCTTTTTTCTATGGGACTATGAACGGTGACCAAATTGACTTTTTAGTTGTCGCATACTTGCCACGCCAGCTAAAACTCACAAACATCAACACTACCATCAGTTGTTCCAAATGCTTAAGAGTTCAGCATATGCGTGTGGTTATTTTGCACGTTCATGGCCGGGGGACAATTGGTCACTAAGGTTGTCTCCTGCCCACTCATTACTTGCCACGTCATCTTTACGCGCAGGGATCTGAATAAGCGGTCAGCTCTTCTGTCGGTGACTCTCCTGAACCTGACTTTAAGCGGTGTCCATATACATACCTGTATGCCGTATAGTACTTATAAGTTAACTGTGCGTACCTCAGTTTGAGTACAGGCATTTGGCAGTAAACACTAACTTTGAAAACACTAATATAAGCATTTTTCACTCTCCTAAAATTCAGAAATTAAAACGGAAAATGGAAATAGTTCTTGAGGTGTGAAAATATTTTTAACGCTCTTTGTAAACAGACTCCGCGTGGTTATGCCGAGTACTTAACTTGTATTTCCTTATAGTCTGCACGGTGTAAAGCACATTAGCTGTTCGGCAAACAACCACTAGCTTCCCGCAGCTGAAGTACCTTTTTCTAGGCTGATTCTGCCGTGAAGTGATTCCATCTAAGCTCTACCACATCTCATCTTCGTTCATCCTTCGGAGTAGATGGGACTACGTTTCTGTCTCGAGTAGGGCGCTGTGTCCTCTTTAGCGGCATCATTCTATCGTACATCTCGATTCTGTATGATGGCAAGAACCGCATGCAGACTTTCAGAGTTGCATTTTATTATGATTACAGTATTGAAAGCTTCGTGAAACTACAATAGTTTAAAACAGCACGTAACTTTCAGCAAGTAGGACTAGTATTTTAGGCAAAAGCGCAAGTGATATTCTAACACACAAAGAATCGGATGACCTCTGTCCAAATATGTATGTCACTCGATTTCGGAACCGGTTCAAAACTCTCTAGCCACTACCGCTCGACTATCTCGTATGACAAGTCTTGTCGTTCTAGAAACACGTGTGCATGGCGTGATACAGCAGATTGGTTCTTTGTAAAATGTGAAGTGGTTACTTCTTCTTCTTTGAGTACTCAGCACATATCGTACGCCCAATACAATACCAACATAATTAAAATATCAACTTTTTGAGTTGTGTATGTGGTGAAATGGAGGATAGTTTTCTCTACCTACTGCAATGCTAAAATAACCAAGAAAATAATTCCAAACATTAAAAAATATTCGTTCTTAAGCATATTTGCCCAATAAAAGTAATGATATGTGCAAACCTAACATTTCTGCTATTTACGTTGCATGAGGATAAACAACAGAAGTTATGTTTCAGTGCAATACCTACATATGTTTAGTGTTGTGATTATATTACACTGTAATCATCTAAAAATCAAAGGTATGTGTGTAGGTACATTTGTGTTATGTTGGTATTGCACTGGGGGTGCGGTATGCTGGCTGGAAGCTCAGTGGGAATGCCTGAGGCACGACTAGGAGAGGGTGAAACTGCTATGGTTCACATTGTATTCCGCAGGGTGGTGATAAGGGGACAACACAAGACCCATTCGAGAACCCGGAGACGTGACAGTAAATTGTACCTCCCCGGCTGGGAATCGAACCCGGGACCCTTGCACCCACCAGTCAGGAAAGCTAACCACTAAACCAAGTAGTCTGACGAACTGGTTTATAACACATTTAAATTATGAGAAGAAACTGTATTATTACTTTATAAACAAGTTCAGAATAATGAATGTCTGTAGATTTTCTCCGGGAACGCATCTTTAAAGTCGAAAGATTAACGTGTCGCCGAGATAAAATAAGAACGATCGAATGTTATGACAATCGATAGGAAAAGAAATAATTACAATTCGTATTTACTATGTCATGTTTCTAGAAATATTCTTGATGGATTATTATGTTTAATTTCCTGAGCTAGTCTATTCCTATTAACTAGTGCTAGGTTACACAGAATTTTCGGAAATTCATATTACAAACGTCTAGGGCTAATATACGGGACTGAGTAGACAATGTTTTATAGGAAGCCGTATCCGGAAACGTACCGTTTCCTTGCTGCAACCATTCAAATGTGTCGGATGTGCCGTTGTTGTTTTGCAACCGGGCAGGACGGCAACTGATCAACTTAAGTCATATGACGTTTACCCTGACAGACAGAAATGTGTTTTTTCCACTGTTGACACAAGTGTTAGTGTGGTAAATTTAATTTTTTTTGTTACGTTGGTATTGTTACCATATCAATTTGACTTTCTTCTGTAATGAGTAGGGCCACGATTTTGTCGCGAAAAGATTTTTGCCCCACTTTGTTTCAGTGACTCACGAGCACATCGGCAGTTCTGTTTCAAGGTAATTGGCAGCGTGTCTTTGTTCAGACACGTTTCTCATTTGACTGCACCAATCAGAATAAGATTATTGTGAGTCTGTACGTCTATAATTTGCCAAGGCAAGTCAGAGTAAAATCATCCAACCACAGACGATGTAGCAGAGCTGCAGGTGTGCACATGACGCATCGAAACCAAATGTTGCAAAAATCTTTTCGCCATAAAATCGTGGCTCTAGTAATGAGTCAAACGTCACTTAATTACGTCACACCTCATTTGACATGGTGCTCTTCTGACGTTATACTGCCTATCCGGTTACAAAACAACACCGGCACATCCGACACATTAGAATGGTTGTAGCACGGAAACTGTACGTTTGTAATATGAATTTCCGAACAACCTGTATAAAAGTTGCTAGTGGACTAACATAAAGTTACACAGGCTTTGACATACTTTTAGACACCGAATTATGTATAAATGAATATCATTTATGTTATATACCACCCATGTATTATGAACGACAAAAATTTTTTTATTTGTTTCAGTAAAATTTTTAAGCAACTTAAGCGATTGTTTTAACGAGAACTCCTAACGTTGGTAAGGTGGTATTGCAATAGGAATTTAAGGACGCCGAAACGTGGAAACAGGGGTGCATGGGATTACAGAAAGACCTCCAACTAGGGGGACTAATGAATACCAAACTAAATCAGACACAAAAAATAACTTATCTGTTAATAGTACAAATTATTATATTTTACATGAACACATTTTTAAAATCACTCTATCCAGTGTTGGTACACCGACTGAACAGCTTCTTCGTAGTTTACTATTACCCTGCAGGTGCCCCAAGGTGAAAGGTAGCAGCTGGATAGTTGCCTTCGACATATTTGCCGATATGATGGGACAGCATTGGTACACTTGGAGTTGGAGGTAGCGATGGAACTGCCCAAGTCTGTATTGTAATACTGGTATTACCAGAATTTTTACACCCAGAAATAGTGAGGCAGTGAGTCCGAAGTTTACTGGACATGTATGAGAGGTTGATGTGCCTCCAAAGTACATATTATAAAATACTTTCAGCAATTTCATGCCTTGCGTAGTACCGCTGCAGCGCTCTCAGAACTATTCGCTCTGCTCTGCAAGGTGTAATTTTAAACAGGTTGCACGTAGGATCACTGTGTTTCCAACAAAGTAATTCTACATATAGGTCTACAGAGTTCGTGAGTTTATTTTATTCTGTTTAAGTTATATAAAATTGACAATAATGTATTTTTAACAGAACTCTGAACTAAAAATACTAAAGCCATTTACTGCGTACTATTTAGATTGTCCACGCGTGCTACCACTATTTACTGAAAAACTACTGAAATCAAAATATATAGTCTCCTGAAAAAAAAATGTAATTTACCTAACGATAATCGAATCCACGCCCCTTACTTCGACAGCCAAACGAAACTCTAGACACAAAAGATCGAATCATTAAGGGGCATGGACGACTGGAATACTCAATCGTCGATAACATCTGAACTACTCATCAAAATTCGATGAGATTTTTTGCCGAGTAGATTATACCGGTTTAAATAAAGCTGTATTTGCTTGGCGTTCAAACATTAATTGTAGACCTAAGTTCAGCAGGATAGTTTAGACCAAAGTTGTGTAAAAATGTGCTGTAGATTTCCTTGAAAATCATTACTCCCAATATAATAATTTTTTCCCTTGTGTATTTTTAATGTGTGCGTATTTAGCCTTGAAAACCACATTACGAACCATGTGTTAATCATCTGGTACTAACATATTAATGTATCAATATTTTTGCAAGTTGTTTTTCTGTTCTTGTCTGATATATTAATATGTTTTGTTTCGTCCCATCGCTGTGTCGTATTTTTGTTTGATTTTGTGCTTCATATATTTAAGCTGTTTGTCTCTTTGCCAAAGCCAACATCAAACCTGGGTTGTCTGACTTGGTGGCGTCTGGGTTTGTTCTTTTTTCTTCTTTATTTTCTTTTCTTGGCTGTTCTGGGATTATTAGAGTCGATTCCATTTATGGAATTTTATGTTTTGTATGCATCCTGTCTGCGTATGTATGATATTCTGTTCTCTTGAATTTTCTTTCACAGACAACATCTGTATATATGACTATGTCCAAATAACTAAGTTCAGTTAAAAAATACTGCTGAATATAGTGATTAATAAAGGCTAGTGTTCCTTTTTAATACTTACGTACTAGATTACAAGACATAGTTTAATTGTTCTTTGCAATCTAGCCCAGATGTTTCTTCTGCAAGCCTAAAATGCTAATGAAGGAAATTTTATTCGTGTTTTTTTTTTCTGTGACAAGTTATTTACCAGTTGACGTTGCTAAGAAGATGCCGAACCAAATAAAACATGTTTAAAAAACCAAAAACTTGGTTTCATTAATAATTTGTGGTTTCCCAACAAATATGTTTCAATACATCTCGGAGAGATTTAATTCTAGAATGTTTAATGTTCTCAATATTATGGCTGGAAGAACGGTTATAATTTCACAGAGGGCAATCATTGGATGTCTTTACTTATTTTTTATTTTTGCTGTTCCTTCTACTCATATATAAAAATTAGTAATTAAAAATTTTTATCAGCTCGTATTTCTAGTATTATTTTTCTAAGCAAATAGTAGGTGAAAATATATGCAAATTACATTGCCGTGACATTTTTCATATCCAGTATATGAGAAATTTTATTAAATTTCGAAAATTCTGCTTAAACTACAACATGACTTCGAGTCAAACGAAGTATACAGAAGATATAAGGATAAATTGCAAGACTCATTTAAAATCAACAAAACATCAGCGTTTTGTCCTTCTTGTCATAATCCTCGGACCATACGAATATTTTCCGCTTGATCTATGAGCAAGAGTATAGGCCAACATAATTTAAATAACTCAAAGTTCAACTTATAATTTTACAGCATCATTGTTAAATGAAATGGTTGTTTTCTTAAGGCTTTTTAAACACACTTAATAATTTTATGAAACACATTTAATACGAGGCGTTATGACCCAACAGAGTATACCGCTTGAATAAAATTTTTTCATACGATTTCGTAAGTACTGATAGATATTTATGTAAATGAATATCTCATTAAATAAATTCGGTTTTGTAAATTATACTTTTTTAGTAATATCAAGATGAATCATTATTTCAGAATATATCAAAGTAGAGTCTACTTTCTTTTATGAATGTTAGTGCCAACTAAATCAAAAACGTGAATAATAAAATGGGAAAGTATACCAATTGTAAACAATAGGTTTAATAGTTCCAGTACGGCATAGATTCTTAAATAATTAATATCTAGCTATTTTAAGAATGTGCAGCAAAAACCTATCGATTTGACATCGATAACGAAATGTCAAAATATTTCATTGCCTTATAATCGTTCATGTAGTTCTCGAAATATGATAAAATCTTTTGTTTATTCTGGTCGTCCTAGATTTCAAAATGACAGGCATACTTTAAATTATAACAGTTTGGTTGCATTCCATCCAGAAGTTATACAATATGACCATCACTTCATTAATTCATGTCGTATGGTCTTCCAAAAATGCTGTCCTACAACAACCCAAATAACATCAAAGTTTGAAATATAAACTAATTATCCGTTAGTATGTAGAAATATATATTTAAAGAGGATACGAAATAATACTAGAGCTCCTGCTCCTGCAGTAACATGGTAACCGTGACGACAACACCACTGTGACAGGTGCTCGATCCTGTTCACAGAAATTGCATGATGAGTTGTGCTTGGCTGAATCGCATAAGTTCTGTTAACTGAGGGGAGCTAAATACAGTATTCTATGAGTAATTTGCAGCATTTCAATAGTATCACAAAATGTAACTTCTCGCTATGAAGGAGACTACCAAAGGGGGCTCAAGCTTACACACAAAAATTGAAGTGAATTACTACACCCTAGGTCACGAGTGGGGCCTTGACCGTGTCATTTCCAAACCAAGCCAACCACAGCGAAGCCGAGGGCCTGACGACAATACCCGGGAATCTCATTACCATTTCACGTCATTCGGCCGCCCCAGAGGTCGCTCGGGCACGCGTCACTGCTCAAACCATTCGTAAGTGTTGGTAGGTATTACGTTAACATCAGCTTCGAGCGACTCTGTTGTGGAGACATCTGTCATTTATAATTAGTTATTTTAATGGTGGGTTATACTGTAAGTATAAGTATGCCTGCTCTAAACTACATTTCGAACTATTACAACGTAAATCCCTGGCACACATCAGAAAATTTCCCGGCACTTTATAAAATGAGGGGTGTTCCGAAAGTAAGTTTGTTTTTTCTCACATGGATACTTTACTGTAAAATAAAGTACCCCATGGTATCATGAACTATACAACTTTCACTATATTTTTATTTAGCTGCTACCGACATTGAAACATTTGTTATAGCGATGGTGAGAGATTGATTCACCCACCTTACAGCCCCGATTTTTCCCAATCGAAAGCCATATTCTCAGGACATCACTTCCACAACAATGTTTAGGTGGAGCAGGCTGTGTGACAATTCCTTCCGCTGCAGGGCGCCGAGTTTTAGCAGAGCGGTTTCTTCAAACTGAATGCATACTATGAGAAATATCGCATTGTTGGTGGCGACTGTGTCGAAAAATAGTGCAAGGTGTACAGTTCATGATACCATTGTTTATTTTGTTCCGTAATAAATTTTCCGTGCGAAAAAAAAAAACGGAACTTACTTTCGGAACACTCCGCGTGATGTTACTGACGTCCCAACCAGCCATACCGCAAAAGTCAGCTGAGTACCTGCAAACCCATTATATTAATAACTACAGAATCAACACATATGGACTCAGAAAATCAGTAAGGATGACGCATTAGTACTAATTATAATTAAATTTTAATCTTCGCTAACCTAATGCAAAATTGAGGTGAATGCACAACCAACACCTAGCGCATGTTGGTATGTACGTGTAAACCTAAAAAACAATTGACTGTGCATTATCACGTAGCGCAAATACGTGCGTGATTGACTTGGTCGACTTTCTACTGCGTAAGTACTTACGCTAAGCGGTTGTTGAAAATCCAGCTTTTAGTAGTCGTAGACCTAATTTAATTTAATAATGTTCTACAAATCCTTCATATTTTGGTGTCAAAATATATTTTTTTTTTCGAAAAAAGTAATGTGTTATCATCGAGCGCCTACAACTTTTTTTTTTTGCACTATTGCACTCGTCTTGATTCAACATTGTCGGAATCCAATACCAAAAACCTTACTTACGGACGTTAAGGAGGGAGTTCACCAAAATTGGTATTGTTTTAATAATTGTTATATTTGTAGGTGATATGGTTCGTTGTGTAGATAAATATTGTGACTATTTTTTACTGCAATGAAATGTTTTAACTTTCATTGTTTTTGTGTAGTTGCATGTCAAACTCCAAATTTGCATAAAACGATTTTGTATTTGAAAGTAAAACCAACTGATTCGCCAGAATTAAATAATTAGCACTAAAGAACAGTTGCACGCGGTACGCAAAGATATGTATAAAAGCAACATTTGATATTTTTAAATTGTTTAAAAATATTCTAGAAAATTGCCAATTTTATAATTTCAAAGTCAATCATTTTTTTAATATAAAATAAAATCGATGCAGTTTATACATATATATATATATATATATATATATATATATATATATATATATATATATATATATCTTGGCGTAACCCGTGACACTTTTCTTCAGTGTGAATTATTTATTTTCGATAAATCAGTTGGTTTTCCATTCTACTATGAAACAGATTTATGTCAATTTGGATTTTGAAATGCCACTTTATAAAAAAACTACAAAAGTTAAAGTGTCTTCATTACAATTTACCCAGGACAAAACGTATTCTAACTTTTAAAACTAACTTGACGTAATAGTTTTCGAAGTAGACTTGTGCATGATTTATTTTGACATCGTAGTCGTTACTTAATTTTCTGTACTTTTTTTGTTCAGCTAAGTGATTACAATTGTACAAAAATAAACACTTTAGAAATAAAACATCAGAATTCAGTCCAAAGCAACGCACTGCTAAGTACTACTATCTATTAAACGTTCCGTTAGCAGCTACGACGTTCCTTTACAACGACAAAATAAATTGTTCTTTGTTAATTAAATTCTAAGTTCGTTGCAGTATTGTTTACGTCGCAGTTATTGTTCGCCAAGAGTTTCACACAGTGCTGCTTAGTCATATGCATTAGTTCTCAGCCTTGAGATAACGGAAATCAGGCTAGTGAACTGCTAACCCAGTCTTTACGCGTTGTTGTAAATTGTAATGTAATGTACTGTCAAATTCCTAAGAAAAATGCGCGACAAGTTCTCCGTCATTTAAGATTGGACACTACGAAAACTAGGCTTGTCAAATCGTAATTCGATCCATACTCAAAACACAAGCGTAATTTCAACTGAATTATTATCGAGGCTGCTTAAATTGTGCCGTGACGAAGTCTGAGAACCTTGAAGACGTTACCTACTTGAGAACAGTGGCATGAAGCAGGATTGGGATTTACATGTTATTTGGCGGTGCAAACTCATTTTTAGTGCGATATCGCTTTCAGACCGAAATCACTTTCTGCAATGAGAAGAATAGAATATTACTACAGGAATAAAAATTTAAGAAAAAATGAACGATTTACTTTTTTTCAAGCCTATTTTTTTAGTTAAATTAAGCCTACCTATTTTTGTTAATAGTTTTTACGGTTTTTAAAATGTCCTTCAAGATCCTATATGAATAAAAAAGAAAGTGGTGGCACAAATATGCAGATTTGGCAGGTACTGACGAGAATGAATATAATTTAACATGTAAATCATTATCCTTGCTCTCAGTCTAACTTTGCATGCTATAGGGAAATAAAGATTTAAAAATTTTACTTACTGACTCTGAATTTTCACGTTATTGGTTAACTCACGTAATTTATGAAATCACATAAATGGAACGTACTGTAAGTACGTTGCTGCAGAATTTTAAAGAGTTCTGATATTTGCCCAAAGTTTTACTTACGTTCAGAATAATTTTAATACAATCATTATTTATTGTTTTCTTCAACACTTCTTTGAGTAATCTATGTCACGTTATTTCAATGTGAATTATTTCACTTTAATAAATCAGTTGGTTTCCTTTATTTGTGTACGTCCCCGCTAACTTTAAATTATGACTCTTCCATATCGTTACACAATAAATATGAAAATTTCATGAATTTGTGTACAATAAATACCTATTTTATAAATGGAATGAAGGGAAGTAAGGTGGAGACGGTCAGTTCTGGCATTGTTTTCTAATATTTTGAGCATTATTTTACATTTATAAAACTGTTTTTTGTCACATTAGAAACTTTTAAGCTCGTACAATTATTTTACTCTAAAACGTTCTGTCTTAAAGGCTTGTTTCATTGCGGTCTGTAACATTACTAAACTTAAGTCACAGAAGTTTCACATTTTAATGCTGTGTTTGCGTTTGTGTCTAAATTATCCTCATAATGAAGTTGTAGACCAACAGAAGCTATTACATGTTTATGTATTTCCTTAACTAATTCGGTGAGAGACGAGTAATAACGGATTGTGTTGAATGGTAAGTCATCACACACGACAACGGGAACGCTTAAAGTTTAGGCTAGTACATTTCATATCTATTTTTCAATACATAAATGAGCTTTTATGAACGATACAAAGTAATCTTTATCGCTACAATGAACAATTTTATAGATCTGAGTTTTCATGGCGTTAAAAAGAATTTAAATGATCTTTACTTAAGGCCATGCTCTCTATATGCTACTTTTTTCAGCGATATTAATTCCTTAACTCTAAACGAGAGCAGGTATCAAAAATCTGTCCGGCAGTTTTGTTTAAAATTGTCTTCTTCGTGTTGGCCGGTTTTCTCAAGGCAGTAAAAACTATGATTTACCCAATTATGAAACTTAATTAACGAAATTCTGGTTAATTCAATTTTAAGTCGAAACCGTGTAATTTTCTGCTTTGAAAATAAAATATCTATAATGGCAAAAACTATTTCAAACAAAGCTGCCAGACAAATTTTTGATATCTGTTATCGTTTAAGTTTATAAAATAAATTTCGCAAAGTAAAAGAATCTAAAGAACATGGCCTTAATATTGAAATTTCGCTACCCACGGCTTATTAAGATTGAGTCCTAGCCAGCTCTGGTGTGTTTCTGACTCAGTATATCGCAGCACTGTATTTTACTTATATAAACTAAACGCCTGTAGTTAGACAACTTGTCATGCGCCTAGCTACGTCAAAGCACTATCGTTCTTGTTATGTTTGCGTGTGGTTGAGGGGGGAGGATGTACACTGTCGCTGTGGATAACGATCCGTCGATCAAGCCTATGCGTTAGACTGCTAGCAGGGTGCAGATTCCACCAACCTTTCTTTACCTTAATCTCGCCAAATCCTGAGAGCTTGCAGTTAGGAAAGTTTCTATGGGCAGGTTGTAGGCCAGAGTACTCGTCTTTCTACCGGCACTGCGATTCGGGTTCGATAACAAGTCTGAGGTCGATATCTGGCGGGGACATTCCCAGGGTTTCATATGAGGCCGTGCGCCCAATACATATGTTTAACGGAGTTTTATTTATTTATTTATTTATTTACCACGGCTTAAAGAAACGGTTAAGGGTGTTCACATGGCAAAAACGCCACATTTTATATTTGCACGACATAGGGTCACTTTTGTAGACGTTAGTTGTGACTACATTTCCCACTTGTTAAACTTTTTTAGCTCTCATAGTTATCCCATAGCAGCATGTCAAAATATTCAAGTTACGGGAACATGCTAATAACAAAAACCAACTGACTTACTCGAATGACATAATTTACACTGAAATGAGATAGTATGGGTTGTGTGCTAAAAGACACAAAAACACACAACACAGTCCCTTTGTATTTTTTTAAATTTTCCATAAATGATGAAAATTATCGTTATTTTGAGAATTTTTTAAAATATACAAAATAATTGCATTGTGTGATTTTAAATCTTTTAGCATATGATCCAGTCTAAATAATTTCATAGTAAATTATTTCATTCGCATAAGTCAGTTGGTTTTTGTTATTAGCATGTTCCCGTAACTTGCAAATTTTGACTTTGACATTCCGCTATAGGAAGACTATGTGAGCGAAAAAAGTTTCACAAGCGGAACACGTAGTCACAAGTAACGTTTATAAAACGAACACTATGTTGTACAAATATAAAATTACCAATTTTTACCGCGTGAACACCCTTAAGGCACAATGGCCTTTTCTTACACTGAACCAACAACACTTCACATTTATTTTACATCAACTCTAAGTCGTTATTACAAAGTACAATTAATTTAAACTTAAAAGTTTAGATTTATAAAAATAAAAAAAATAAAAAATAAGGGTTTTACTACACAGTACAAACTTATAAGAAAAATATTCCACAGGTGCCTAGTTTTGCCCGGTTATGCATATCGGCATCGCTATGTACCCACATCATTTCACCTTAATCCATTCTGAAGACCATATTGTTGAGAGCCACACAAAGCTATCGATAAAAAGTTTTGACTCTTTCATAGTTATGTGATGTGATATTTTTTGTCCAATATTTGTAAACTATAAGCAACGCGACGGCGGAAGTGACGATCACCCACGACTTCGAGTTATCTAGATAAGATGGAAGGATGCAGTGAAATACTTACTGCGTTTCTGATTGCATTAGGCGACTTCGAAAAATGAACCGTTAAGGCGCGAAAACTTCTTAACGAGTATAATAGGCTTCGAATTTGTAGTTCATCATAATAAAACGTTACACTGTAAATAAGAAAATAGTTTAAAAGAAAACGTCTGATTAGATAGTTGGAATGCCTACTTAAGCAAGCGTGTAATCATTTATCTTCTTATGTAGGTTCGTGCTTTTAAAAATGTGTTGGACAAAATAATTATGTAAGCAGAAACGAATTGTAACTGATAAAATTTTGCTTACAGTGCTTACATTTTAGCTGTCTTGAGATTTGAAAATAGGTAACTGGGCTATACATTCACTGATTTATATTTTTATCGCGGCGTTCTTGTTTCTTTGCGTATTTTATACACTCAGCCTTAAGCTAATATTTTGAATTTGATCACCGGTTTTTCAGTAAATTTTTTAAAAATACACATTACAAAAATTAAATAATGTAATCATTCATTTCTTCCGTCAAGGTGTTACGATCCGATCGTAGGAGTGTAAGACACTATCGTGAATAATGTTTATATAAAAAATCTGCAGTAGGTTACGTCTAGTTAGCCTAAATATTTAAAATAACGCACTCAGTACTAAATGAAGTGAACCGGGGACTACAGTTTTAAACTTCTTCGCTGCTTCATTGGCCAGATGGAAGAACATAAATGAGTATGGAATAGCACGGGGATGTAAGAGTAGCGGGAAACGCGGATCACCAAGAAGACTCAACAGCCAGCGGCATCGTCCAGGGGGCCGATTGAATATCGTGTTTTATGGGTGCAACGCAAAATTTGCACCTGCGTTGCGTCTGGCTGCGCTGCATTTGAATATTATACTCGCGTAATGCCATAGAGAACCTGTTTAACTTGCTCTGCACTTTCGTTGCGCTGCGTCGGTGCAAATAGCAGGTGGCGATATTTAATCGGCCCCCTGGATGATTGCCACACGCGAGAGTAGGTTAGTTCCTCTGCTGGGAATCAGACCCTAACTGTAAAGTGATGACAGAAGAGTGCTCGGACAGTGCACCAGGGTTGCAAAAGCAACTCATTCTAGACCAAATTTACGATAATTTTCGTATTTCAAGCTTTTCCGCGAAACTTTATATGTTAGCTTGTTGAAACCAAATGTGTGTTAAAACTATGTTTAGTGTTTAGGGTTGACTTGCTCATCACTATGTTAAGTGTAAAACTTTTATCGCCAGAGGAAATTATGTATTTTTGTTAAAATGTCATTTCCAATGAAAAAAATAATTTAATGAAGTTCTAAGTGCCCTCATTCTAATTATACTCATAACAACCCTACAGACAGGTTTACGTTTCCTAGAAACTAAATTCAGTTGTGAAATTTTAGTTAGGAATTCGGAATTTATTTCACTATAATTAAAGTCAAGCAATTGAAAAACACTTTCCAAAAGTTTTATTATAAATATATTTGACATTGCTTTGTTATACAAATAATATTTTTTAAGATATATTGTTAGGATTTCACCTTCAATTTGAAACTTTAATTATTAAAATAGGAAATTTACTTCTCACGATATAAATTTAGAAACCTGAGATGGTGTTTCCGTGTACTGCTGGTTGCGGAGTATCCGGGATTCCAGCTAGGACTCGACTTTCGAGAGACACGTGCAGCTACTGCAGCAAAACATTTGAGTACGCTCACGTGCAAGCAGGCATGCAGCGCACAAATACAAGATGAACCCTTATCTTGCACTGCGTATCGTAGGTGTCCTCGAATGTTTACACGTACTGATAATTTAAACAGACATTTGTAAATGTGTCACGGGCAAGTTGTTCTCCGTACAGATTATCTATATTCGTCTGCGGGACAAACTTAAGTGCTTCAACCTGCTGTAACGACTGATGATGCAGAGACGGCAAGTTCGTCATTGACATCAAGATAATCAAGTCAGCATTGGGACAAGACTTTTAGTAAAAGTTGTCATGAATGTAGCCGTGAGAGAAGTGACGTACGTGTGAAGAAGGCTTAAAGTGCGTATTTTACTCTTGGATGTCCCATATGTGGACGTTCTAGTGTTAGGCCATACGAAAAATTCAAGGCCAGAAAGTATCTCGACTAGTACATCACAATCAGCCAAAAGTATGCAATGAGGCTCACAGCACACATGTTGATATGTGTTCTGGTAAAACTTGAAAGCTTGTGAAGTGTATGAACGTGCCAAATGCCAATGGCAATGGGTTCACACTGAAAGGATCTCCTTTTTGTGATACCATAAAGACACACATTGCAGCAAATTCGTCTGGTAAAATACTCTCTGTTTGTTTATTATTGACAAACACGGAAAGAAATTTTAATACAACAGCATATAGAGAAATTGGAAAACCATGATTCAGTAGAATATAATATGTGGCTAGAATGTGACTTCATTGTGCTAGAACCTAATGATGACGAACATAGATAGAAAGTATTCAAACCTTCCAATCTGACACTTTATAACATAGATGAAATCGTAAACAGTGTAGGAAATCGTACACAAAAACTTTCTCGTGTAGAAGAAATGGCTGTGAAAGTTTATAGGTGGAGCATGTGTGATAGATCATCTCCAACTGCGAACAAATGTGTTCGGACAACTTCGTAAATAAACAGTGGACAAGATACTTGTATGTTTGCTGATGCGATTAGTTGACTGTGTGGTTGTTCGTCTGTCTGTTGACGACTAGTTTCAACTTGATGACATTGTCTTCGCCTGTGACGAGAACTTCAGTCGCTATATCATCTTCATCGACCTGTTCACCTGTGTTGGTGACTTCTTCGTCAGAGACGACTAGCTGCTCGCACATGTTGTCTAGCTGTTTGCCTATGTTGACAAGCACTGGGCTGCCCCTGGCACTTACTTCGCTACTGCTACAAGGATTTTGTATCCAAGTTCAATGTACGACGTCATGAAGCTGTTGAGTGTACCAAAGCATGATATTTATGTATAAATTGTAAACAATATATATTTTGATGTTGCAATACCACGACACTCAGTAATGTCTGAAAAGATTTAGAATACGATTTTTAGTTTTTTTTTTAGTTGTCCTGTATCATTTATATGCAGAAGTATACAACTTATCAATTAATAAAATGTTTTATGTGAAACGTGATTTTTTATTAACCTTGTCGAATTAGTAAAATGAAAATGAGCAATAACAAACATGATAAATTTAATGTTAAGTACTTATCCGTGTACTTCACTACATTGAAATTTACACGAATTTTAAGGTATATTAACATTAAAATGTTAATTATTTAAAAAATTGTGTTATGTATACACACATGACAGCTGTCCGGCCGCGGTTTTGCCTGCGTGAAAATTTTTTGATGGAAAAGCTATGACGGTAGCTTATGGTGTTCATGAGAGATTGAGGACACGGTAGAAACATATTTTAAAACATTTCACCTTTAAGCATAATGATATCTCGCCAAGTTTATGAGATATCAGTAGGATGTTATGAAAATACATTTTTTTCCGTTTTTCACCCATTAGTGGGTGCCTCCGCAAGGGCAAGTCACTTCAAATGGAAAATGTATTTTCCTACCAACTGTCACTAATATCACGATATTTCCCCATGGCCTTGGCTTACACGGGATTCGAACCAAAAACCAGTGTTCCGAACAACTATTCCAATATAGGTAGTAAGAATTTTCAAGAAATTAAATGTTAATGTGTACAGGCCTGTCCCCAAAGAGTTTTACGTACAATAGGACGGCGAAAAGTAATACCTTATAAAATATTTCCTCCGTTGTTATCTGCTTTCCGTGATTTCTGGGACAATTTTAATATTTCCACCCCCTAAATTGTTGAATTTTTAAAAATCTTGTAATAACTTTTTAGGTATTTACGTAAACTAAATTCCTGTCCGATAATCATCTCGATATCATAGCAGGTTTAAGATAAAAAATACAAAGAACTAACTGAACCCACACTATTTTTTTTTAATTTATTTAAAGTTTGAATTTAAAATAATCCTGAAACTAAGATATGCGTAAGCTTCATTCTGAAGCAATGATTACGTCAATATCGCAATTGATTAAAAATTTATCGATGATTGGATGAAAACACATTTTACGGCTTTTCAACCCCATTAATTTTCGAATTTCGGAAAATATAAAAATATAGTAATATTTATTTCCCTAAGCTTCATTCTGAAAAAAAAAGTCCCCTCGATAACTCAAAGGTTTTATATGCTATCGAGTATCGAGGATTCATTGAAACTACGTTTCACCTCTTTGCATTCCCTTAATTTTCGAAATTTCGAAAAATTCCTTCCTTGTGGGTGCCTACGGCGTAAGGGGAAGCCACCCTCAAAATGTCATGTCTGTTAGGTCTAGCGATTTGGGCTGTGCGATGATGAGTGAGTGAATGGGGCACTTCATTATAAATTCCCAATGTATTCAATAATACTTAGGTAATGTAATCAGACATGATATTGTACAATACATATACAAAAATTTCAATAAGATATTAGATTCATAGAAAAAAATATAATATTTTAAGGGTTGCTGGAAGAAGCGATACTTGAGTTATGAAGGGATCAGAGGGAAGGTCAGTGAGTAACAAGGAATCATGAGATACATATTTAAATTAAATTTAAGGAAATATGCAGTAATCTCTAATAAACAGTATTTGATTGTTTTTGTCGTAAATCGGTAGGGTATGGTTAAGATAGAAGTCGGGTTGAAGAAATTACCAATATAAATATTTACATTCAGACAAAATGTTAAAAAATAAAAATAAATATTTAAATGTTTATAATAATTAATATTTATATTTAATTAATTTACCATATCGTTTGATTTCATTTGGGTAGAGGTGTGATGAGGATCTAAATAGTAAACATTAAAGCATCCAAGGATGTTCAAATAATAATATTGCATATTCGTTTAAAAATTTTAAATTAAATAGTTATAATTTTACATTTTAACTAAGCAATACTGGTTCACTTTTTAATATGGTAACTCAGTGGCAGCCTAAATCTGACCTCAAGTGCAGCGGGGTCATCTACCTGCTTGAGAATACAGTCAAAGATTAGCATTTTGGGCTTCAAGTAAGGTGAACTGTGAGGACTTTCTGATAAATTAAATATATTTTAGTTTTTCCAATTTTTCGGAATTGTTTCAATTGTTTTTAGAATTTTTCTTGTGTTTGTTACATTTTGCGATGTTTCCCGCTTTAATCTATTTTACCTTTTTTGGTAATTTACCCCCCCCCCCCATTTCGACTCCATTTTTTCGCAATTTTGGAAAATTTCGATGACAACAGCCAACATTTTGATAACGTCATCCAACAGGAGCCGAACTTCACCGAGCACCCCCAGCCCTCGCCCTCAATGTTCAGCCCATGTCACCACATGATAATTCTACTCTTGAAGTACGTCTGTTATGCTATTATGAGGTTTAAGATGGCAGGAATTAAGAAACAAAACCTACATAATTCATATTTTACTAAATGCTACGTCCGCAGTATATTCTGTAAACGTTATTTTATTTAGGTCTATATTTATGTATATTAGTTTCGTGCTTTTTCTTCGATATTTTGAACGCAGTACATTCAGTTTCACTTCGCTGTGGTCCACTGTTTATATTTTTTCAATTGTTTTTTTTTTTCGCGCCAAATGACAGCACTCGTCTTCTAACCGCCACTTACACTACTTGAAAACAGGGTTCGTGAAAAGTTAACCGAAAGGCCGTCGAATGACATTTATAACACGGGTAAATTTCATTCCGGTTAACTTTCGAAAACCTTTAACACAAAATTTTGGCTAACATACCCTACCCTCACGAATTCTCATAAACATCTTCTTTACGCGCCAGCATAAATTTAACTCACTTACCGAAGTCAGCGCTGAAAAGTCCCCTTAGGAGACTCGTCCGAAAGAAATTCAATTATCTTCCTAACTTGTAGTAGAATTTGTCTCATCTTTGTACAGTGGGAGCACCGTCACCACAGACAAAAAAAGGACTTACCTGGTAAGCATCCGGCCCTCGCGAGTCCACATGGGGGTGGTCGTCGACCATGGTCGGGGACGCAGGCGACGACGCGAGGGTACTTGTGGCGCAGCTTGTCGTCCGGAGACTGCCGGTGCGCCATCTCCTTCCCGTGCCCGGGTAGGTGGAGGGGGGTGGTAAGCGTGGAAGAGGCGTGGGGGTCACTGCCGTGCAAAATTCGGATTTCACCCGGGCCTCGATACCCGCCGTGTTGTTTATCGCGTACTACACCTCCCGGCTAGAAAGTGAGCGTGGGCATCTTCTAGGAGGCACTCAAGCTGATTAATAACCTCATTGTGATGCTCCCTAGTTGGCGCCCAGGCCCGCGATTATGTTTCATGTTTCAGCACTGGTGCGGATTCAGCTAGGCGAAAGCAGTAGCTTGCTGCTGACCGCTACTGGGCCGAATTCGTATTGTTGTCGATAATAAGCAGTTCACTGCCAAAAATGTATTGTTTGCAGGTAACAAAAAAAAACCATCTTTAGTTACAGCAACGCAGAAAAATGAAAGAGAATCGCATCCCAGGTGTCTGCGGTTTTGTTCGAGAACATGTTACCAAACAATTTCTGTTCATTTGAAGGTAGGTGAATGGGCTTTACGTCTCGTCAACAGCGAGGTCATTAGAGGTGGTGACACACAATTTGGAAAAATGACAAGAGTGAGGAAAGGAATCAGACATAGTCTTTGTTAAGAAATATCCCAGCATTCGCCTGGAGAGATTTCGGGAAACCATGGAAAACTGAAATCAGGACGACCGGAGCCTGGGGATCGAACTCGTACTGCCGAATACGAGTTCAACGTGTTACCGTTGTGCCACCTAGCTCGGTCGGTTCATGTCACGATTCTCCCAAGGAACATATTAAGCAGTAAGCTATTAGAAAACCCTTTCCAGCTCCCCACTGGTATCTTTGTCTGCATGAGAAGTTTCCTTATACAACGTGTGTCCAAAACAACCGTCAAACTTTAACAGGTAATTCTTGAGGCGAAAATTGAAAGTTTGATACAGGGAACCCATGGTCCAGGTCAAATAAGGAGGGCTGTAGACGCTTCCAAGTTTTTTTTTTTTTTTTTTTAATAATTACAAATGATTGTGATATTTTGAAAACAGCTTGCTTTATATAAAATGATTTCTGGTTACCAATAAGTATTGCCTAAATCAATAATAACGTGAGGAATTTGTACATTTAACACGCCACAATCATGTTTAAATGAAGTGGCATAGCCATTAATTTTTGAAAAAAAAAAAAAAAACACATGTGACAGTAAAAATATATTATTGGTGACCAAAAATAATAAAACGTGGGAAAAATTAGAAATAGAAATGTATCGTGCGAAAACTGTCTAAATCTCATCCTTTAAGGGCAATCACTAAATGTTTGATTCACAGAGAACTGCTATTGCCTACCAAGTATGCAACCAGGAATGACTGACTGCTTGGCACACCAGTGTTATGTGTGGACACTTAGTTTGTGGCAACGATGAATCATAAGTTGCATCGTGTAGTGTGGTTACTAATAACATTGGTGTGCGTCGTGGTTCTCCCTCCCCCAAAAACCCTCCTCCCATTATCGGTAGTGTAGTTCCCCTTCCCGAATATGGGAGAGGACTGTAGTAGACTACAAACCCACACTTCAATGTTTTGCATGCATCGTGCTACAAGTCGACATGTCAACGTACACCAACGCCGAAATGACAGGCATGGTTCTGCTGCCCGGTGAAATTAATGGTAATGCACGCACTGCTGCGCTATTGTATCACGAGAGATTCCCTGCGCGGAGGCAACCTCATCACGAGACTTTCAGGAGTGTCACCCAGAGACTGCGTGAAACAGGCACGTTTAAAATACGAAGTGGCTCTGGTCCCCCAAGGAATGCACGTAAACCCAATGTGGATGAAGAAGTTCTCAACCTTGTGGATGAAAACCCATTAACAAGCACCCGCGCCAGTGCGCACGGAGTTGGCGTGTCACATTCAATTGTATGGCTTGTTATGCACGAGCACCTGCTACATGCCTAACACGTGCGAAAGGTCCAGGCATTGTCACCAGCAGATTTCGTTCGTCGACGTGCGTTTTCGCAGTGATTTCTGCGTCAGTGCACAGAATATTCAGACTTCACGTCCATCATATTGTTTACTGATGAAGCGACAATTATGCGTGATGGTTACTTTAACAGCAGGAACAGTCACATTTGGGACGACATCAATCCCCATGAAACTGCCATAGTATAGCGAACCAGCAACGATTCTCTGTGAACATCTGGGCGGGTATTGTCGGCGACCATCTCGTTGGGCTCTACTTCATGCCATGCTGATTGAATGGACACATATACTGCCAATTCGTGCAGTTCACATTGCCAGAGTTCCTCGAGCTTGCGCCGTTTGCTGTTCGGCAACGTATATGGTTTCAACACGACCTTGCCCCTCCACATTACACACGAGCTGCCTATGTAATCACCTTAACACCATTTCCAGCACAGTGCATTGTAAGAGGTAGGTCTATTGCGTGACTAGCACGTCTTCCAGACCTTAATCCACTCGACTATTTCCTGTAGGGGTTTATCAAGGCTCTGGTGTACGACACACCCATCGAGTCGGAGGAAGATCTGCTTGCTAGGGTAATTGCCACCTGCGACAAAATGCAAGTTACATCAGGCGTTATCGAACGAGTAAGCCAATCTTTGATACGCCGACTCTGTTGTTGTAATGAAATGGAGGCCACCAATGTGAACACTTGTAGAATTTCTTATGACAGTACGAAATGACATTGGTAGTGCACAGACTTGCATTAATTTTCTTACTTTATTGCTCGTTGAAGTGAGACAATCCCACTCGTTCAGCTCACTGGTTTTTTCCCGGTACATGTTATTGTATATTTAAACACAACCTCTGCAACGCTAGAATACAAACATAACTACGACCACGAAAGCAGTAAATTCGTGGTCCTGTGACCATATATATTTTAAGGTGGTTTCGAACAAACCACGGATTTCAGGCACGAGAACTTGCTGAACATGGATTAGCGGCGTCAGAGTTAAGTGCACCAATAAGCTTCTACGTTACCTCACATAAATCCGCCCAAAATTTTGAACCCCTCAAAATATGGTGTTCAAAAATTAACTCGGCAAATCGAATCATGTTTCGACTCCTAACAGAAATAAATCCGAACAGCATGGATACATACAAATTGTTCGACACACGCTCTTCACACTACTATTCTGAAACGATTCCAGCAATAAAAAACTGTTTTTAGCTATCCATGTTCTCTTATTACACTCAAAATGGCTACGGTAAAATAGTGCTTAATATTTCTACTGGTAAACTTTTCGTACATGATTGTCGAACGACACAGCCATGGCAGTCTTAAAGGTCCGTTTCGTATTTGTATAAATGTTGATATAGGCGATTTGGGATAAAGTAATCACTAAAAAAACCTGCTAAATTTTTATTTTCAGCCAATTCATGTCTTTCCGCACGTAACGGCTAACGACGGGAAATGGCTAACCTCTCTGGACCCGTCACTTGACCTTTACAAGTTTAAGATAAATTGTGCAATAAGTTGGAATCTGTATAGTTTGTTACAAAAAATATTAGTATTGTAATATTTAAATAAGGAAATACACGTAACTATATTGCATAATTTCACTGCCAACCATACAAGTATTAAAGAAATTAGAGTCAATGTCGGACTATACGCAGTAACGACTAATGATACTTTTCAACGGTTACATTTTTAGTGCTAACTTTATCCCGAATGACCTATACACGTTTTTTCCTTGGCGTCAGCAACGTAAATTTAACTTGCAGAATTTCTCGTCCGTGGGTTTAGTATTGTGGTAGCTCATGCATCTAAATTTGAATATGTGAAACGTTCACAGTTTCAATAAGCTGAAAGGTTTTTTCACTGACGAATTTGTTGTTTTGTCAATGTCAACTGATATAAAACTTAAAAATAATAATAATAATAACAGTACAATAAATCGTTTAACAGATTTAATAAGTATGTATACTTCATTATTTAATATGTACGAATTCTACTCTTTAATCTGTTGTTTGTAAACAGTAGTTTAAATCAGTTAACTGAAATGTAATTTCAACAATTTCCCATTATTTTAAGTCTACGTGTAATAAATTGTGTACCACCGTATCCAAAGCAAGTTTACTATTAAATATTTGTTTGTTCGCTTTTTAAACTGAATTATGCGTTTTAATAAGTTACAATTAACAGTAGTGTTCGACCTTTTGGCTCAGTGATTATAACTACTGGTTGGTGAGCCATGGGCCTCTCTGGGTTCAGGACTGGGTGTTGTGTTGTCCCTCGTGCCCATACTGCGGAAGACAGTGGCAAGCCACTGCAGAATCACCTCGCCTAGCCGTGGTTTCCATCATGCGTTGCCCTCCATGGTTGACTTCGGGCAGAATTCCCATCATCATTAAATTGTAATAAACCATGTAACCCTGGTTTTAACACAGCGTTCAGTAACCAGGCCACCCGGCCAGGAATTCCATAATATTAAACATAAGTTGCTGCAAACTGCGAGGCAGAACTCCGCACTCCAACAGCGGTACGAGTTGCCACACAGGGCACGATAAAGGGGCGTGTCACTCTACCTACGAGGTCTGTCTGCCCCATATCGTCGCCAGGAACACTTCACTACCAAGATGCACCACCACGTCCAGATCTACGACGTGCCGATCGCCGTGGACGTTTCCTTACATCAGCCTCGGCGTCATTAACAAAGTGGGACTGTCAGCGACGTAACTAAACTTAGGGGCTCATAAGTAATCATAATTGTATAATTATATATCTAACTGTTCTTGCCTCCCTCCGTAAAGAACATCGAAAATGTAATGTAATAGTTTGTATATACTGTAAATTAAAGCCGTACCTGATGTTTAGACAGCGAGTCCCATTTGTAATAAAATAATCCCTCATTTAAACAAGTTACGTTTTACGTAAATACTCCAACAATTACTAAACAACTAAGAAATATATATTTAAAAAAAACGAAACAAACTGTACAATAATATTTACAGTAGGCTTGCATAGGAAGAGGTAGTCTTGTTGTTCGGTTGTTGTGGATATATAGTTTTGGAATGTTCATTTTCGCTCGGCTGCAGTCTATAAGTTACACTGCTTTTAAACATTCTCTCTCTAGTTTAAACAGTAGGTTTATTGCTAAGAAAGCGCTGTACAAAATTATCACATATTATTGGTATACAAAAAGACAAGTTACTTTCACGGCAGCTATATTGGTCAAGTGTTCACATTGAGTGTGTGGGTGTTGACATCCCGTAGCACAACTGGTTGAGCGACTGACTTCGGTGCGAGAGGTTTAGAGTTCGTTTGCCAGGTCCGGCTGACTATAAATTTGTGTTCGTCTGAATTAGTCTCAATACACTTTTCTCACAACTTTACTCGGGGTTACTCAAATAAGCCAACTGAAAAGGGGTAAGGGTCCGCAGTGACGAAGTGAAAGCCTTGCCATTGTACCAAACATTTTGACAAAAGAAAGTGGCTGGTGTGCTAGCGTGACATGCCAAACTCATGTGATTTTTTCCCTCTGACACTGCTTTGTTTTTTTTTTTTTGTTTTTTTTTTTTTTTTTGTGACGGTCCTCTTTTTTGCAACACACTATTGAGTCGAGGAAGGCGAAATGATAACTCAGGCAAATATTGTGAGATCAGTCTCGCGTACCGCCACGCCGCTCACAGAGATGGTGAGAGTTTGTACTTGCTGAAATCGATAATATAATAGTGCGCGACGCTTACGCCTGCAAATATTTAACGTAAGTATTTTAATTGAAATGTTTCGACGAAGTGACCGGATAGGACGCCAACAGCTCCCTCCGGGCTCACCTTTACTTCTCCTTCAAATCTCGACGAAGACTCTTACATCTTAACATTTGGCGGGAAAAAGTCCCCAGTGTACAATAATCCTTGGGCACGCCTTCCAGCCAATGAAAACCCTGGACTACCTAGCTCCGCCCCTCGTGAGCAAAACGTCGCGCTACCCTTGACCGTTGTTTATTTGTGTTAAAGCTTAATTATTACACATTTGTTAACATACCCTTGATTGATTACAAAATATTATTTTAACTGATTAGTTATAACTGTACTGATACCGATAATTATTAAAATAAATAAAAGAAATCCCCACTGCCGGTTTGTTACAGTGGTGCTGTGGCAGAAGGGGTGGGGATGGATGGAAAGAGGGGGGAGGGGGCTGCCAGTCGGCCCAGACCTTTTGTGACGGCAGACCACCCCCTCTCTTGACTCCGAGGCACTTGATTTCCATTTACTATTATCTACTAAACTAATCCTAAATTACTTAAATCTAATATTACCACTAAATTACAATTATTTCCAGTACCTATGTATCACGGCGGTTAATTTGATACCCGACACGAGGTATCTACAATCAAAAATGTCCTTTTCTTCAATTTACATGATTAAGTGTACTGAGATATATGAAAGGTCCACTTTGGCTCGTCACATGTATGTGAGTTTATTTCGCTGGTGCAATCTGTAGTTTTCCAATTCTACCCGATAGAATAGTCTCAACAAATTGAATCTTTGAATCTGTGGAAAACCACTGAGAAATTGTGAATATCCATAGTTTACAATTTAGAGTGAACACATGAAAGCTATATGGCACAGAGAGTCTGCAAATCGTACGGCTAATGGGCTTACGCATCTTAAGTAATCTACAAAAAAGTTTTTCCCTAAGATTCAATTTCCGTGGCTAAAAAAAAAATTTCGTTTCCACATGGAATCTCCACCGTGAAATATTGTGTGTACACTGCCTTAAACATTTACCCACATGAAGTCGGATAAATTTTTCTCTTTAAAAAGGTTTCACGAATAAAAAAGTCTTGGTTCCAATCCTCGCCAACCAATGAGATAAACAAATAGGCTAGTGAAAAAGTGTTTTAAGGATATAACAGGAACACACAAAAATAATGCTAAAGAGGTGTCGAACTAAATTTATTTATCCAGGGCAAGTACGAACTGAAATTATAGGGCACTTATGGTTTGACTTATGTGTTTGTGTTTCCATTGAGAGGAGAGGTGATCAACCAAGTAAAATCGAGTTCCAAACATCTTGAGAATCAATGCATGGCTCAGAAATGGTCTTGACGCATCAGCGAACACAAAACCCCAAGTGCCGAATGCAGTCTTCTAGAGTTATTTTTCCTTGAATGACACACAAAAGCAAGTCAGCGATAAGAGCGAAGCTAGCACGCACCCAAAGTGCCCCATCGCCTCTACTCGCAAACCACTGACACGGCGTGTTCACCTTTCTTCTTGCCGCTTCTACTGATGAACTTTAAACGGTGAAAGTAAAATCTTACTGGAGGAAAGTGTGTGTGGCAAAGTTCAATTCAAGCCCTCTCATATTGTTCATTGTTTCCTCTTGAATTGTCTGAAACGATGCAGTCAGACAAAGCTTTGTTTAAAAACGTCGTTGCAAGCAGTGTTTTGTTGTGCATGGTATTTTGAATACAAAATTCTGATCTCTTCCAAAGATTTATCTTTCATACTACAGGATATGGCAGAGCAACTTCCTTTCTTAACACGGCGATAAAAACAATTATGTGAATCAGAAAGTTTCCATTTTATTTTTATAATGTAGGTACATATCTAAAGTATGGTTTCACACAGTTTTGAAAATCAAATAGGTTACGCCCACCCCCTCCTTCTTTCTATTCGCTGAGTAAGTCGATTTCTGGCGTTTCTCATGAAACTTACTAGCATAGCAGTGGGTAAGTAGGCAATTTCTGCCCAAATGTTGGCCTTCAGGACTCGTAGGGTCCTTGGACGGTTGACTAAACGCGGGATATCAAATAACAAGGGGCCAAATCAGGGGTACGGGCTGGCTACTTCAAATCGCCACTTATTGATATGAGGCGCTCCAGGAAGTGTTCCCTCAAAACAGCCATCGATACCCCCAAAGTGTAGGCCGTTGCTCCGTCTTGTTTGAACGAAATATTCCCTAAGTACAAATCATCAAGCCGCGGGAATAAAAATATTGCTCCTACATGTCCACATACGCTCCTCACTGTTCCATGGCGATTGACAGCGGTGGGGAAAAAACTTGACAACCACGCCTCTCGAATGAGACTATTCCCGCCTCGCTAAGACATCTACAGCCTGAATGTCGCACATTTAAAAACAGGAAGTTATGTTGCCGCATCCTGTATATTGAAAATATGAGTAGTTTTGCGGGAAAGAACGAGTGTTTCAGGCACTTAAGCAAACATTTGGAAACGTATTTTATCACAAGTTGTGGGATAACAAAATAAAATGATGCAGTTATATTTTACCGGATACTGATTTATGATAAAGTTTATTGAAAAATTGCAGGTCAATATTTTAGGGGAACAATTCTCACATCTAGAGAAACAAAAGGTGTTGTATAAACATAGGACCGAAAACGCACCGTTACTCATATACAGATCTCATAACTTGTAGTGCATGGCGCGCTAGGTGAATCACGTTAATGTAGAATGTCTACCGTACCATTGAAAACAAAGCTAAATGACTTTCTACATTACGCAACATACGTACAAAACTTGTGGCTCTAATTAATTAATTTAAAGGGTTCATTAATGTCCCCCGGTTTTATGCAATTTTCAGGCTTAGCGACGGCTCACAAACTAACTAAACCTAAGAAAATAACACAAATATCCATGCGTAAAATTTATATTTAAAGTAATTCATAGCTCATTGATAGAGACATGAAAAATTCGCGTTTTCTTTTGGGAACAAGCTAGCATTCAAAATACCATAAGTTCGTATCACTTTTGCAATTGGCCCTTGACTCTTTTGACAGCTCATGGAAGTAGCTGAACCAATAACAAGACGCTTGTCACTGTGACAGTGTTCAGCAAATAAACAGCTGTTATCTGATAAGGTGGCAGTCAACTTGGGAAACTTCAGACAAGGGGAGAATTACATTCGAGCTTTTTCCTGAAGTGGAAGACAGGATGAAGCGAAACTGGATAACAGTAAACCACTACAGTGCACAACTCATGACAGGACATGGCAAGTTCAAGGCTAAGTTGTACAGCATGAAATTGGTGGATTCACATTTGTGTGATGTTTGTGGGACAGACGACACGATGGAGCATGTAGTATTGGAATGTCCCAAGACCGAAGACATCAGAGAGGAATTCAAGGCACAACTACAAGACTACGGGATAGTAATTGTAGACCTGAAAACTATACTGGCAAACAAAGAAATTTTTGAGAAGTGGAACAGCTTTGCTACAAAGATTGGGAAACGACTCGAATATTTCGAACAATGGCTAAGACAACTGGAGCAGGAGTAAAAGGCAGTAAAGATGCTAGAAAAATTAGGTTCCGATGACCCATAAGGTACCGCCTGGGTAAATGCCTAATTAAAACTGGGTCTGGGCGAACACTCATTGGCGAGGAGGGCCAGTTTTAATTGGATTACCGGCAGAAAGCCGTGTTTAGTAATTATGGTAGCACAGGCACAAAATCATCAAGAGGAGTCGCAAGAAAAGCAGAGGATGTGTGCCGTGCATTGATTCACTCGTCCGAGTACAGTTTCAATGCGGGTGGGATGAGGGTGTGCTGGCCTTCGGGCCTAAAACTTGTTATATGATTCAATACACATATATTCTTGGATGCTAGCCTACAGGTTAGTGATCTCACGAATTTTTCCGGTCTCTACTCATTACTGACTTACACAAACGTTCAGCGGAAACAGTACATCATCGTAATAATTTTTGCATATTTATCCAAACATAATGGTTTTAAAATTCCTTCAGTGTTGAGTCTTCCATCGAGTCGAGTTTCGATTATTTCTCGAGAGAATAGAATGCACTCGAATGCTTCTTTACGAATTTCTCCATGGTCTCAATGCAACATACGTAATTCAAACTGACAACCAAACAAAACGTATGGCGCCAGCCTCCTGTCATCCATGCCGACACTTCCCCAGCCAGGTGGGGTCGACGCCCGGGCTGTTATAGCATTCCCCTCCCCTACTCCCCCTTTCCTCCCACATTCGCTCACTCTCGCCGAGGTTTTCCGACAGTCACTCGTAAACGGCGTTCATGTGCGCCGTGTAGCCTACTGTTACGTGCTTAAGCTGCATCTTCTTGGACGATGATCGTAGGCAGAAGGCGTGTGGGATCCTGAGAACATTCGTAGATCGGATCGTCGTGCACGGGAGAAAGTTCGGCGAGTCGGGGCGGGCGGGCCACGCCTACGAGAAAGCCATTATTGCTCGCCTGGTGCGCGTTTGTGATAAACGTCACGGCAGACACGACGTGTCGCCCGGATCTGGGACACGCCATGAAGGGAGTGGTGCGGTCAGGATCTGGGTTCGGCAAGGTCTCGAAGCTAGCGGTAACCATTTAAAAAATCGATAGCGTAAAATCACTGGTTTCTGTAATTTGTTATTACATAGTTTTTTTAATATTTCATCGCAGCTTTACGATTTAAAAAATTCTACGTATTTTAATTTTTTTGCTTTGTTAATTTACAAAAATAGAGAGAAAAATGTTTGTACAGGAACATCGCGTATTTTGTAATAAATTACCAATTAAGTGTATTAAAAATGTATATAGGCTACCTTTAAATGTGCATTATTAAAAATAATAATTCGTACTATAAATCGTGTACTATACATACATTAACGCAAGAAAATATTATTGAAATTTGTAGGAATACGAAAGGTAATAGTCCTATAGAAAAAATATTGTAAACAGCAGTCCATCAAAAGGTTTTTCCAAGTTTTTCAGCCACAGAGCCGTGATATTTAAGCGTCATCTCTTGTGCCGGAATAATTAAAGTTAAAAAATTACGTTATCATAAATTGTTTGTCATAAACCCAGTTCATCAGCTACGTGTTTTTTATGGGTCAATCACGTTTGGATTTCTATGCTGACATTCACATTCCTGCAAACTTGAATAAACTTTTTTAGCGCTAACTTATGAAACTGACACTTTTAATTTGTTTTGTTTGGGAGAGGGCCCTACCCCAACCTTCCTGTCACAACACATGTTTCCATTCTGGCTACGCCTCAACCCTCGTCTGTCTTTGACAAGACGCAAGATGTCCTCCACGCCCCGCACATTCATCCCATACGTGTTCAGTTCTCCACTTGGCTGGAACATCGTAAGTATTTTCTGCTATTCCGTATAAAATACACTCCACTCCACTACGATTTCCTTTGTTCAAAAATTGTGTTATAGACTTGATCGCATTTTTTTTTTTACGGAAATGCTACTGTTGTGGTGAATATATGAGTGTTGAGTTTAAAAGATTATGTTTGTGTGAACTTATTTATTCAAAGCATTTTCCGTTCAGGTTTTCTACTTGCCATTTTATACAATACCTGATTTTCTAAAAGTGAAGAACATTTAGGCTACAATATTTTTAAATAAAAAGTGACTACAGGATCTACACAAAAATACTATTTTATAAGCGCATACTGCAAACTTGGAACATCAATAATTTTACAGTTATTTCTGGGTATTTTAAGCAATACTGGCCCTAATTTTAAGATAGTATTTTCTTTTTAAAAAAGAAACAAATAAGGAGGAATAGAATCTACTTAAAGCTAGTTCTAACATTATGCAATCATTACTTCTGTATTTAAAACATTGTATGTGGTTCAAGGTTAGTAAAAATACGAACACATTATCTAGACATTGTATCTTTATTATACTCATTTACATTTCATTCCCAAGTAAAAATTTTAGGCACCATCAGTGCCCCCTCTAACCCGGCGCCCGGGCCAATCTGCGCCCCCCCCCCCCCCCCCCCCCCCCCCCCCCCCCCCCCCCCCCCCCCCCCCCCCCCCCACTTATCCCTTCCCGGCCCAGCATTGTCGCCTTGGCGAGGATATAAAGGAGAAGAACGTAAATCAGGAAAGATAAGTATAATAGGTCTTGGACAAGTATTCTTTGAAATCCCGAGATTGATTGTGTCTCACGTCCCACCTCCAAATTTTTTTTCTATCCAAAATGACGTGTTCGAAGCAATATATCATTCCTTTGAGTTTAGTGAGTGGACTAGCGTCATTTCATGAGAGCGAGACGTACTGCGTGTAAGCGTGTAATTTGAAATTGTAACGTGCGCGCTGTAAGGATAATAAATCACTGTCAACCACATGATGATTGGGCGGTTATATTTGGGACTATTTCGAAGGGTGTGAAGATGTATACTGCGTTTTTCTATCGTATACAGAAATATAAAAACGTAAGTCGGAGTACATTACATTTATTCAATTCAGTTTACATCAGCTTCACCTATAGTGTTAAATATAGTTACAAAATCAACAAATTATGTTTTGGCTTTCAGTCTTCCTCAAATTATTGTCGAAGTGTACACATGATGAGTGCTGATTGATAACGTCGTGCAGTAAAGCTATTTTTCACGTTTTGTAAAAACTCCTCACTGTAGTAACGACACGGAAAACCATAGTTTGTGGCAGCTACTTTGTAGCTATTTACCCTTCAAAACGTATTTTATGGTCACCACAAAACCATTTTGTTCCAGTAAAATATTGTTGCTACCACAAGAGTATTTTATTGTTCCTACAAAATAATTTTGTTGTGAAGACTTTTAAAAACATGTTTTTTTAGTGAATTGTTTTAACAAAAGCGGGCCTATGATTTAAAAAAATTTCGTTGTAATTTTATTTACTCACCAAAGCTTATCACCTCGTTTCATTACAGTATATTTGTAAACGATTTTTTCGAAAAAAGAGTGGTGTAGTTAAGTATAACTGAACATATTTCAGCAAGGAAATAGTTGCCTAGTGTTCATATTTAACAGTCCAATGGCACTGGCACTTTGCAGGATTGAGTATGCATATTTGTGTGCTTAACGTTGTAACCGGCCTGTGCACAGGTTTGCTATGTTTAGTTCGTGTCTTGACAAGAGGGATAAACTCATTACGCAGGTACGCAATCAGTTAATACCATTAATTCTGCGTCACTATTAGCGGGTTTAAATATGGACGTTAGAGATGTTATCCCACACGAAATAAGTATTGTGGAATTTGTTTGTATCTGGCCCACTCTTGTGTTTATTATAATTGTTTCAAGTAAACCCGATACATGTGACTATTTAAACTTATTTATTTACATTAGGACTCACTGAGAGTAAATTCATGGAAGAAATCATTATCGTACATACAAACACAAATCAATAATGTGTGTATCGACAGAATATATGATAATGACTAGTCATACGAAAATTACTTATACCATACGAGATATTAAATAACATAATCCTAGCCGGTTTATGTGGGATGAGCACAAATAGTCCCTATGCGACTTTGCAAGACAAATAGGAACAAACCAACAAAGTAATTTATTTTGATATAACCATGCTATGTAGAAGACGAATGACACAAGTTTATTTTAGAAAAAAGAATTATTCTGAAATCATAGTATTTAATGAAATGTAAGAACTCAGAAAAACCAGTTTATGCAAGAGTTAGATGCAGAAAGTAAACTTTAACCAAGACTATCTTAGTTCCAGTAAGCTGGGCGCTGGTAAACTTTGACCAAGAATACCTTATTTCGAGTAAATTTTGGGTTGGTTTCCTTGCACGTAACTCTGCCTAATTAGAGGAGTTGTGTGACATACACGTTTATTCAAATGGCGAAGGGAGCCATACACGCTATGAGGGTTTAAGTGCTGTAAACCCGCCATAGCAATCACGCCTCTTCTTGGATCGCGGTCAGTCGACATTGCCCTGTCAGAGGAAGTGGTTTGGACCGGCTTGATGGTGGTGGGCGGTTGGAGGGAGGAAAGAGACTGAATTACGACCGTCTGAAGAGAGAGAGAGAGAGAGAGAGAGAGAGAGCTATGTTGTTATTATTAAAGACTAGAGCAGGTTACACGGTGAGGCGCAAAGTGGAAAGTGTTGCTGCTCGACAAGCGTGACGCCTGCTGTACCTTCCTACATGCGCTAGATATGGCCCACTTTAGGTTCAACAATCATGTGTGCCTAAGTCATTAATTATATTACTAATATAACGCATGAATTCTGTAAGACAGATATTTATGGATGGTGCATGATCATACTGGAGACTAGTGTGTGTCGATCCCACATCGATCTCGGCATTACCACACGATGCCGACTAGTTGGCCACATTGAGAACTTGGCCATATTCGGTACAGGTACCTTACATCTGAAGAGAAAGCTTCCCACAATACATCAGTTTCCGACCAGCCAAACTCGCTGACATTTCCCTTGCTGCGATTTCCCTTCCGGAGAGTCCTTACTAAGCAGTCATAATATATACATCGAGATACTGCAGTTTAGGTAGTGAAGTCTAGACTTCTCGTCGACAGCGATATGTCATTATCAGAGGTATATACTCTAGGTAAGGCTCAACGACAAGAACACGACTGCAAGCCAGCTATAATTAACGAATTACGCGTGGCTTTGACATGTTGCGCTTTTGTACGGTTAGAAGCCAGTGGATAAATGGTTGTGGCCAGTACAGGCAAAGAAATGAAAATTCTAGGCAACAACCAAATAGATACATGCAATTCTTGCACCTCAGTACCCACGGCTCATGTAGGCAGGGACGTAAAGAGAAGGGGCTACGACCTGGATTGAGGAGTCATGCTACAATCTAAACTGGAATCAGTTACACTGATTTCATTTGTTGATATCTATCCATCCGGAATCTTTGAAAGATCATTGTTAGTCAGGAAAATACATGGGTTACTATTTAGAATGCAGAATTCTCCTTGAGTCATTTCGTAAAAACCGCACTGAACTGAAATTCAAATGCCCAGACCGATACTCAAACCCTGGCCACCCCGAATGCAGTCCATCGTTTAAGCCACTACACCAACTCACGGCCGTATCAAGGATAATTTTTGTGTTTGAAGAAGAGTAAGATCCCAAAGCTGTAAATGTGTTGATTAAGATGTATACCCCCACCCCGACCTAATAAAGCAGGTTGACCAAGAGCCCTCAACCGCGAAATTTTAAATTTTAAGGCGATTTTCCTTATTAAAACGCTGAGTGTACCGATAATAAATGTAGTAACGAATTTAATTTTTTTTTTAAGTTGAACTGGTAATATAAGGGCAATCTGGACACAGTGGATCCCTGCCCTTTCCTTCTGGCAACGTTCTTGACCCATTCAGTAATTATGAATGAAATGGAAATATTTTGTGAGCGCGTCAGTGATGGCGCTAGGTGTCTATTTAGCGGCAGTGGCTTGTAAGAACGACGGATCGGGAACAAGCCGAAGCCTACCGGTTCATAGCAACGTCCGCCACGTTCTCACATATGACATATATAGGAAGCAACCTCACAAGGAATCTAGCTCGAAATGCCGTGGAGAGGAACAAATTGTCACATCACTACACCACGTAGATCCTTTGCCAAACAGAAAAGGGGTTACAAATCTGCAATAGCTTAATGTTTTGTGATACGACAACCCTTTCCTTCGCCTGCAGTGATTTTGTAACCCTATATTACAACCTGAACTTTCCCTTTCCTTACAAACATTTTAATTGCGTACGTGTGAGTAAAATCTCTACACATGTGTTGCACTAACCCTTCTCAGGTATTTTCCATACTGATGTAAGAATCAGTAAAAGTAAAAGTGGCGATTTTAGAACCCTACATTTCGAATGGGATGTAAAGATCTCTGATCGTATAACCGAATGACAACTATATCTAAGGAGGTTACAATGCATATCATTTACCTATGAGTGTTACAACCTTCGTACTTTTGTCACGTCAGTTGATAGACGCCCTACAGACCTATGTTAATGATATATTTTCCATTTTAATGCTCCTATCGTTCTGATATGATTTTCTGTTTACATCAATGCTTATGACCTGGTATTTCTCTAAAAGAAAAGGAGCAGCGTGTTTGTAGTTCGTCTAGATCATGACTTTGATAAAATCTTTTTTATAAAAACTAAATATTTACTTTAATTTAAGAAAAAATAAATAGCCGTACCTTTATCTTCGAACCGTTTGATTGTGTCTAAATGTTTTGAGAATACATTTTTTTTCTATTAGGATTGTATAAATGGGAATTCTCCTTAGAAAACTCAAACGCCAAAATTTGGTCCCAGCCGGGAGATTATCCCCACAACGGAAAAGTTTGAAGCTAGAAGGGAGATGGTGTGTGAACAGAATGATAACGGTGAGATCTCGTTTCCAACTTCTGAGTCTAACGTAATGTGCATATTTGTTTTCGTGAGTCCCATTAAAAGGTGAGGAAGCGGCCTGTAATTTGCAGCGTTTGTAGAATTCGCATTTGTACCGAAAAATCAAATGTTGACTGTTAACAACGTATTGTACTGCAGGAACAGCCGTTATCACTTATAACAAGACAGTCGGGTACACGGCATTCGAAATGCGTTGAAGCATTTTTGGAATAAGTGTGTTCCCGCGAAACTATTACATATATCGGTCACATTACAATCCTTATTTTCATACTCTCCAAACAACTTTTCAAGCTGCTCTGTCTGAAAAATATATACTCATAGGATACATGCGCTGCACTGAACTTCAGCCAAATACAATAACGTGACTCAACGCTGGTACCTCCTCGTTGCTTCCTTTCATACAGTTTACGCAGAGAACTTGTTACCGGTGAAGCCCATGGTGCTACCTGTACCATCGGCGTCGTAAGCATTTGATTTTTTTTTTTTGGGGGGGGGGGGGACGTCACTGGTAGAGAAAGTGTACATATAACCTACGTAATAAAGGGGTGTATAGGAGTCCTCCACTGGGAAATTTTATATTTTAAGGTGCAAAATGCAGCTATTTAAAGAGTTTCTGCATCAAAATATTTGATATACAATTGAAGGAAATATTAATCTTAAAAAATCTTAAAAACGGCAAAATTTTTGGGTGGGGAGACGTGTCCCCCCCCCCCCCCCCCCGTTTACGACGCCACTGTCCTGTACATCTCTGATACTGTTCTACCAACGCAAATGATGAGTGAGAATAAGGTTATACTGAGAAGTTTTGATGCAATTCATTCTTCTCTATTGTAATCGTATTAGGCGGGATTTTATAACGTGGGTTAAGCAAATGTAGATGATTATTATTATCATTTAAATATGGTATTGAAATTTTGATTCTCTGCAACTGTACGCTCTCTCACGGAAACGATTGTGGCTGTTGAAAATCCGTTGAAACAGGAGTATCCCACTTTTACATTTAAAACAATTAATTATTTAGTTATAATTTATTGGAATGTGTTTCATTTGAAAACTTCTTAAAATTTAAATAAACACCGGACAACTATTGCAATGCACTTACACTAACTTGAACCAAATCAAACTTAATAGTTTTTACGTTTCACCGGTTCTAATTCCATTCATTGAAGAAATATTTTCTCTCAAAGAAACAAGCTGAGCTGTGTGATGTAAAAATTTGATACTATGTATTTTACACCAATCTTGAGCGTTAGTGAGAATGAAGTGAAGTGGCAGTGGAGAAGCCATGGAATGCAAGGGCGGGGAGATGGGAGTATTTCGAGAAAATGCACCAGCTAACTACAACGTCCACCAAATTTTCCACGTGCGAAAATTCGGTGTTAACCCTAATTGTATCGCAACCCGGATTGCAGTGGTGGCAGGCGAGTGGTCTAGCCACAACATCACTTTAGCCTTGCTTTCGCTGAAATACGTTCCTTGAAACACTCAACAATACTAAACGTGACACAAGATACTAAATGTAATGTTTCCATACAGTTCGTAGTTTATAATATATGTAACATGGCCAGATCTCGCGTAACAGCTACAAATATGTCGTATGGCCACTTACATCGTAAAGTAAACCTAGTTCCCATTCAATCGCGTATTCAATGACGCAATTGCTGCACACTGCATCGACTTGATATAGTTTCATTTAGCGGTAGCGCCATATTCATGCTTCGTATGTACAGTGACATATATGTTATAGCTGAATTGTTTTCAGTGAAACTACTTACCGTGCAAATTAAAAACAAATTAAAAAATATATACTTGTAGCTACTGGAGGAGCTGATATACTTTTCAACCCACTACTCCGCCAACTCCTTTTTAACTCCTTCTAGATATATTCCAAAACAACTGATAGGTTGTTGACTGAATTCAAAGCAACACAAGGATTTTGCACGTCGGGATGAGTCAGCTGTTTTATATAGTCTATGGAAGACGTGTAGGAAATGGTGAAAGAACAGGTGGTAACAATATGTCAGATCCATTAAGCAGAAGAAAGCTGATTACAGTTGTGTTTTTTGTTGCGTCATATAGTCTCTGAGAGCAGATGAGTGCAACAGGAGAAAGGCACTAATAGACTGTTGTGGATCTGTATTAGCTGTGGTACTAAATTATCAAGCAAGCAATAAGTGCCAGAGTGTTGTCAGGGATGAAAAAATTAGCTCATTAAGGCAACTGTACGCTTACTTGATTGTAATCTTGGATGCTCAAAGTAAAAAAAATTGTACAATTAGCTGTGGTAGACTTAGTTCAGTGACATACTTTTTCTCTCGCTGTAAAATGTTGTTCACCATAGGTCAGAAGTATTCAGTGATTCAGAAGGCACAAGACTAGTTATGGAGCAACACACATTCACTTGCAAGCATCATGCAAAGTATCCAATAATTTCTATGTGAGTTACAAAATTTAGTAACAAAGAAGTTGCTAACATTGTCATCGGTAACATGTGATAGTCGCCATAAAAGTGTTAGGTTCGGTACATACCAATTGTAGTAACCAAGTGTGCAAAAATAAGAGACAAAGCGGACAAATTAAAAAAAATGGAACGATAGCCATAATTTACCGCCAGACCAATAAAAATATAAGTCTAAATTCCTCTGCACTAAGTAAGGCACATGCACATATGCAGCATAAAATATCATGGGCATGTACAAAGAATACATACCACAAGCATGGTGATTGAAAAAGAAGATTTAGGGTAGTAGTTATACCATTGACAAGCATGTGTATGAACTTTGCCTGCCTGATGTAGCTATTTTTGTCAAACCAACATTATCAAATTGATTTTTTTTTAGTTCAACTGTACGTAGTTACATGCCTACTATTTAATATGTCCTTAACATAAATACACTTGTGAAAACACTATAAAGATTCTTGCTAGTATTTAACAAGAAACTGAAGGATGAATTAAAGCTTTAGCTAGATTTAAAATTTAAACTACATGTTAATTGGGACGTCAGACATAAATTTATTAAATAATACGAAAGTCAATATTATGGTTTCAGTTTAATGTTCGCTTATCCTTATTTCTGCTGGGCACAGTATTAAGTATATTGTGAATGATTACAGCTTACAACCTGGTGGCCTTAGAGCCGGTCACTCCAGTGCAAGAGGGAGTGGAGGCAAGCCAGATGACCCACCACGTGATCAATTTCTGAAAATATACCTTTCAACTCCATCAACGGTTGGCATGCTAGTACTGAAAGTAGGGTAATCAGTCTCAAATGGCTATGCAGGACAAACATGTCGGCATGATCGGGAATTGACTTGTACGTAATGATAAGTCTCTCTTCGCAATAATCTCGAAGTATCAAATCTTTCATGTCTCAAATTTCACAACAGCAGCAGAATACGACAAACAACAAATTGTTGCAACTTGCTTTGACAGTGTATTTGTTGCTTGATTAGTGGTGTTAATTCTTGTGCTTCTCGATCACAGTTATTATGTTTTGGACAGTAATCGCAAAATAATTTAAGCTAGCTGTTGAACTCTTTGACTTGCTCAAAGTCAGTATTCCTTGGTGATGCAAGGTTCATGTGAACTTTATGGGTGGTTGCATTACATGATTACCTTTTTCAGTCCCTTTTTCCTCCAGTTCAAAAAACAACAATGAAAAATCTGGTTTTCTCTTTTAGGTGTTGCAGTAAATAGTTGTGTTCAGAACAATTTTTATTTTATGTATGTTAGTAAACAATGTACTTGAAGACAAAAAACATCAAATCTATTTAATGATTTAATATTGTTGTCATTAGTACATGTAAGAGCATCGAACCTCCCTTAAAGAATTTTCATATCGCTGACAAATTAGGTTGTTTTGTCAGTCCAGTGATTGATAGGAACATACACTTTCGAAAGAAAAATAAATAAATTACATAATTTAATATGAGACTTTTCAGATCGATGACACGTCCGCAAAACACTCTGAATTTATGTCTGCCTAATAGGTAACATAGATATTTATTACTTTCTGTTACTATCACAAGATGTGTCTCGAAGAATAGTAAAGAGATAGTTTTTTATGACATCCTTAAAAACTACGTCGTTATTTTCCGAGACAGATTATACAGACTTGCTGATTGTACTTACGTTAACTTTGTTAACCAAAAACTTAATTTTGACAATATGCAAGGAATAACGCAATCCTTTAAAAAATTGATATTGTGATTGCAAGACTATGTTACTGTTCGCATGATAGTGCATTTTAGTCAATGTTTTATTTTAACCCCAAGGAAGACTCAACAATCTGTCTGACAAGGTAGTTATCCTACTTTAAAAGCATGTAAGATATTTCCTTGTTTGTAGTGACAATCACTTAGCAGGAATTTATTTCAACAAAGAAAAAAGTAACGATCACAATTGAATCAGTGAGAGGAAAAAGGTACACATTCCACAAAAATGACAAACTAAACTGAGATAGCCATGTTGTTCCCAATACATACACCCATTGTTTGAGCGGAAAAAGGGATGTATTTCAACAAAACCAATAGCTGTGACAGAACATTGTAAATGCTGATGAGTGGAAGAAGGAACATATTCCACTATTCCAGGAATGTGTACCCTTTTCTTCTCAGTGAGTGGCAGCATTGGTAGTAGGTCATTTATTTTCTCGGTTGTGGCACCACTGTGACTTATAAACAGTTGTGTTGTGTTTTGTAAAGAGGTTATGTCAGGAAAGTAAATCAGTATATTGTTGGACACGAGCATGATGTATACAAAAACTGTAACCTAAATATTAAAGTTCTACTATTCTGTGTTATTCTACGTAAATGATGTCTGAATCAGATAGTGATAATCCTCCGAGACGTAAAAAAAGTAAAGTTAACAAGGAATAACATGTAAAAGAAAAAGAAAAGCTAGCAAGAAGGCAAGGGCACGAGTTCGTAACCTCGAAAGGGCTACTTGTTCCAGCAAAAACAACGGGACCAAACTGTGAATGTAAAAACAGGTGCATGGACAGTTTTACTGCTGAACAAAAAGAACTTATTATTAAACAGTTATATAATGGTAGACCTAAAAATGAGCAGGACACATTCCTAATAAGTTTAATTGAAAAACATGATGTGGTCAGACATAGGCCATTAATTGAAACTTCACGAAAACATGATTCATAATTTACATATTTTGCCATAAGAAATGCTGAACGCATTCAAGTCTGCCGTAAGGCCTTCATTAGCCTTCATGCAGTTTCACACAAAATAGTGATTAGGTTAACGGGTTTTTAGTGAAAAGTGAACCTCCTGTTGATATGAGAGGAAAACACAATAATAGAGGCAATGTTCTTCCAGCTACTATCATTGTCAAAATCCATGAACATATCGATGCATTTCCGAAACATGTCTCGCATTACACGTCTAAACAAGTAACGTACTTGGATGCAGAACTTACTGTTACCAAAATGCACACTTTGTTTATTGAGAAATATCCTGACCTGGAAAACATTGTTAAATATGAGTTCTATCTCAAATACTTTCATATGAAATTTGGATATAGGTTTGGGAGGCCTCAAGTTGATGTGTGCTGCACATGTGAAGATTTGGTAATGAAAATGAGTTCGAACAGTCTTAGTGATGTAGTAAAACGTGTAGCAGCAGGCGAGTTCTATCAGAAACTGAAAGATGTTCAGAAAATGTGCAAAACCGAACCAGAGACTACAGCAATAGTTTTCGACTACATGCAAAACCTTCCTTTGCTGTTCTTGCCGGTACAAGAGATGTTCTATCTTAGAAAGTTATGGTACTATGTTTTCAATATTTTTGACATGAAAACTGGAAAAGCATATTTCTACACCTATCCGGAGGGGGAGGCAAACAAAGGGCCAAATGAAGTGTGTACATTTATATTAGATTTTATTCAGAGTCATATCCCTGACGAGGTAAAGGTGCTCCACGTGTTTAGTGATGCATGTGGGGGCCAAAACCGAAACCATGCTCTTTGTAGGCTCTTGAAAACACTGACAATTACTAATCGGTTTAAGGTCATACATCAGTACTACCCAGTAAGAGGGCACAGCTACATGCCGTGTGACCGTATGTTTGGTACTTTGAAGCGGGAAGTTCGACGTCATGGCCGAGTGTACTCTCCAAACGAATACAAGATAATGATTGAAAATGCTAAGAAAACCGAGCCAACCTTTCAAGTAAAGGAGGTGAAAAGTGAAGATATTCTTGACGTCAAAACTTGGTGGCCAGGGTATTTCGTGAAACTTCCCAACAGCACTGAGGACAGGAAGTTACGTTTTGCCATTAGTAAATACAGGCACTTCATCTATCGCAGTGACTTAAAAGGTTGTGTGCAAGCATCACCTTTTATTGACGGCATTGTGACATCAACATTCAGAATGGGGAAAATTAACACAGTTCCTTTGCCTGTGAGTAAAGCATATAATGGGAAGGTTCCCATAAAAATGCAAAAGATACAAGATCTCAAAAAGGTTGTTAAGTAAATCTCAGAAGAACATCTGCTCTTTTATCAAGCCCGGCTTAGTTGGCCTACAACACAACGAACGAACAAGGATGACGAGGAAGATGATTGAACCTAATGATGTTGATAACCATGTTACCAAATTAAATGTCTTAAGTATTGTACCCATGTACACTTTTATATTTTCATGTTCATCTTTGTTTATTGTTTGAGTGGAAAAAGGGACATATTGGATTGTTTGAGTGGAAAAAGGAACATTCTGGATTTTTAGTTACTTATAAAAAGTAATATTTTTAATATTATTTGCAGTTATAGTTATGTTATCTGTGTTTATTTTAGCATATAAACACGTGTGTGTTCAATATTATACATTCTCAGGATATTCATGTTATGTTTTCATCTTTTCGTGGAAAAAGGAACACATTCCATTTTACATTATATCCAAAATGAGTACAAAATATGGAAAATAGAGTACCTACAATCATTGTGATATATTGTATATGACTAAAACTGTAAGTCATCAATAGAAAGTTTTTTTGTACGAATAATTATTTTGCAAGGAAACACATTTTTTGTGTTTTCCGAAAGTTGTACCTTTTTCCTCTCACTGATTCAATTAGGTAATTTTTTTTTTTCAGATAATTTACGTCACTGCATTTATGACTGAGAATACTTGTGGCATCTCCATCCCACCAACAATGATAGTATTTTTTAAATTCTTACAAAAATAACGAACTGTTTCAAAGAATGTAGTAAAACAAGTCCTGTATCTCACAGATTCCTTGAAAAATTTCTTTCCTGCATATAAGAATTTTGACATTTACAATATTCTTAATTTCTTTGTGAGAAAATAACTCTAACAAAAAAGCTCAGCATTGTAGTTTAACTACAGCCTTAGAAGACAAATATTAAGTTCTTCCAGAGAAAAGCATTTCACTATGGAATGTTTTTTACAGATATTCCAAAAATTCAAATCAAATTTCCAATTTATTTTATTGTAACAGCATGTGGAGGATATTTAACATGTTAGCATTGAGTTTCTGCATGTACAGTTTCCAACAACTTACACTGGCATAAGTCATTATCCTTCGACTTCTCTTGCTTACATACATTTTCTTTTATGTATGGCTGAATCAGAATCATTTCTAGTGTTCAATGTACCATAATAAAGTATGTGTGAATTATTTTTTTCTATGATTAAAACTTTATATGCACTTACATCCACCATCAGTAGTACAAACACCAACATCCATAAAATTATTTTAAAATTGGCCAACAGCTTCTGCAGTAAGAAGTGAGAGGAAATGAAATAACCGACTGATTACATACTAAGTTTGATTGCAACATCTTGTCAGAAGTATGTGACAAAGCTGTCTTGTCCGATTTTTTCAGCTGTATTAATAAAACTTACAATGGTACTTTTTTAAATAGTTACTAAAACTTAACTGTTTACATAATTAATGATTATCTACCAATTTGTTTCCTGACGAGTTGCGAAGGGACGGAAGGTACAGGGGTACTAGGTACTGTGAAGCGACCAGCCTGTGCTTGGGGTATAACTTTTCGATAAGTCAGTTGTATTTCTAGGGTTTTCTCAGTGTCTCTGTTGTTTATTTGTTTGCATAATTAATGCTAGCCAGTGTTACTGACACTTCAGAACCAAGAGCTGGCCAGCCTAGTGTCAGGTGTAGGGCAGTGATGATGCCTTTATTAATTTCAAAAGCCCCAGTGTGTTGCCCGGCCACCCTACTTCAAGCAATTGCCTGTAAATGATTAAGTGCCAGTGTTTGTACAGTTGTAAGTCAGTAGTAATTGTTTCAATATGAGGGTTCCATGTTTGTTGTCATAAACCTAATAATTTTCTAAGCAAGTCATATAGTTAAATAATGTAATGATTATAATTTTGCTGAACAAGAAATCTCATAGAAAACCCACTCTAAATGTAAAACCGCTATTGGGCCTGGCGAAACAGTACAGTAACAGAAAACCGCGTCTGGATGCAATTGCTAGTGATAAGTTTTCTCATTGAAATATTCTAATCTAAGTTCTCAATGTTCTGATGACACGTAAATTTATAGTAAATATGTCTTGTGTGGACTTTTCTGAAACGGCATGAAATTCCAAACAATTTTGGACTCTTGGAAATTTTACGAGAATTCTGTCATTCAATGGTTATTGCAGTTGGAATGTTTTGGTGTTTATTTTAAGATTATGTGGATGAGTCCAGCCAGCCCGGCCATGGTGCCGCGGGGGCGACAACGATAGGGGTTCACAGAGGGTACTTCATGGTGTACGACCGGCAATGTCCGATGCCAAGATTTTATTTAATATAATTTTTACTGTATTAATTATTTACTAAAATATTGAAATACGTCTTTAAAGTCAGCAGAATTTTGCCGATTTTTCTGTGATTTTGGTTTGTTTAATTTGTATCCTGACCGGTTATTTAATCTTGCTAGAAGGTTATAGAACATTTAACCGGAAGGTAGGCCGCCATGGTATCTTGGGACGCCATTGTGGTTGCCGTAGCTGGTCACTTTGTTCTTGACTGCCGAAGAAGCCGGACGTGTGCCGTGTTATGCGAGGTTCGCACGTGGTAAGCCGAGGGGCGCAAACGGGAGCCATGGGGCCGCGATGGAAGGTGGTGAAATTACTTGCTAGAACTTTTAATTACAAACTAGTTTTGCTTCTTTAGATGTAAATTTACAGCCGTATCAACCGCGTGGCCGGCCCACTATCGGTTTATGATTTAAGTTTAGCACGTGCTATTTTTCTTTCAGTTGTGTTTCCATTTAGTTCAGTTCTCTTCAAGTTTAATTTTATGTTGTACAAGAAGTTTGTACGTGCCGATGTAAGCGCGGTTGGGTGATTTTGTGGCACAAAAGTAATAAATATGGGCTGTTGATCTAACCACGTGTTTCACTACCGTTCTGCATGCGTCCACCCTTCGATACCACAAGACCCTAAGATAAGAGCAGCTCTCCGCTGAGACCGGAGCATATATGAGAACTGAGCAGATTACTTTTTTTTTTTTTTGTTGTGGAAGATTGTGATAACTAGTGGGGCTAGTATCTTCACATCAGCAGTTGCTGTGTGTGCACAGAGCAGCGAGTGCCACCACAGTACCCCCATAAAATTTAAGACTGGGGTACCTAATATGCCTTGAATCCGCCAAATAAAAACAATGTTAATACTGCAAAAGCAACTGTTTGCAGGTTTCTCAAGCAACAGATAAGTTACATAAAAACATATTCTTTGTAAAAATTAGAAGAAATTTCAGTACCATCATACATTTGAAAACCTAACAGTTTACATTGTTGTTAGAGACCACTTAGCCTCTGTCTATAAACCATTTCATACTTCGTGCTTTCGGCAACATTATTGTTTTGTCTTATGGAAATTTTAAAGAAATGTTTGATAGTAAACTTGTTATCAATTTCTGAGCAGCTGTTGATGCAATTCTATCTTTATGGTGGGTTAAGCTGCATGCTTGAATTCCAGAAAAGGTTTCAGTATACAGCTACAAACTTAAATATCTCATTAGCAACATAATACAGCTGTATTTTTTAACAAATGCATCCAACCTTTATTAAGCTAAGGTCTCCTAACCACTTGTCTGATTATACAATATTATGGTAGTCAATATATTAAAAAAACATCAGAAGAAAAATTTGGAACAATATTGTACATTTTGGAAGTTCCAATTTGGTTAGAATTTGATTCACGAAGAATTTACATCATGGTTGGATGTAATTGGTAGCTTTTTAAGTGCTTAGGATAACGAAATGTCTGGATTTATTGTTTACAGATTTTTTTTTAAATGTTTTTTGCACAGCCTTAATTTATTTTGTGTTCACACAAAAGCAATGCTGGAAGTTCGCGAATCTGTCAGTGTCAGCCATCGGGGGTTGAATTTCCTTCCAAAACAGACTGTAATCTTTAAGCACTAGTAATTTGAGTTTATCCACTTACATGATCAAATTAGGCTACTAGAAAATCACTTCGGGAGAAAAAATTAAAATAATTTACCCCAACCAGCATTGTCTGCTTAAAGAACACACGCATTTCACACAATTAATAAATTATATGGCCTCGTAATAAACAATCACAGTACAGTTTTAATAATTGCCATAAAAACAAAATTCACTAAGGAAATAAAATTGTTAGGGATGTAGGTCCGAGACAGTGTTTTTTTTTTGTGATATTTTTCCCTTTAATGAAAAGAAATAACATTTTTAAACTCCCAGGGCGTATTATTCACTTTTAACATGTTTTAATCGCATTATTAGCACTTCTACTCATATATAGCCTAAAACTTGGTTAAAGCATATATTGTTCACATACTTTTATAGCTGTTATTTTTCTTCTGCTGAAGTGTAATCTTGTAATTGTATTTAAACAATCAAATTCTCAATAATAGGTACAAGAAATCATAACCGTTTATCACAATCATGACGAGCTACTACGATAACATCTATGTTACTTGGAATCATCCAAACAGCTGCATATCATTCACAATGTTTCAGGTCCAGTAAAAGTGTATAAAGCAGAGGAGTAACATTACACACCAGGTTGTTCTAGAATTTTTTAAATTGTGTCTGATCCTCTGTGTTATTTTGGTGTGTTAAAGCCTTGTATCATAATTCTGCCACCTACATTATGTTTATTGCTAACACCCACCCACCCCTAGTCAAGATGTTGCACCAGACTTATGGGGTGTGTGCACACATTTATTTAATGTGTTTCATACATGTAATCAGAAACGTTGTCAGCCTGTAGGCACGTCTTATAGCAAATCGAAATGAGCACTATGTTATTATTTTAAAATTGAAAACAACAAAATATATTTCAATTAAAACCCTTAGGTTTCATATTTTAAGGAGTTATTGCCATTTATTTATTGTTCTCTGAGTGACTGTTTAATCGTGTACTGTACCAAGACTATATTATGGTACTAAAAATATGCACAGGCCTGCTTCACATACTGACATAGGACAATAATTTTCGAGAAATTATTCGTTTATGTTTTTCAGACCTTTAACGTGCCATTCTCTTCACTATTCGGATTTAACAATGTTTTCTCATAGCAAGAAAATTCCTTTCAAGACATACTTGTATACTTCACAATTTCAATTTAAATAAGTCATACATTTTTGAAGAAAATGAGCAGTTTTAAATATATGCATGATCTCTTAACATTTCTACCAACATGCAGAACACAAGAGTGTTCTATAAATTTCAGCCTACAAATGAAAAAACAGTTTTAAAATTAGAAACTTTTAGATGTTTCTTAAAACTGATCTTCAAGTCAACGTTAATCATTGTGTCGTATCAGAGCAACTTATTTTTCCACCATAAAACACTGCTTTTGGCATGAATTCCTTGCGGTCATTCAAATGTGAAAAATGTATTTTTTTTTTTTTTCAAAACAGTGTTACTTTGTAGACTTTATAAAGTTATAAGAATTCCTAAAGGTCATTAAAATGGGAATTTTTTTTTTTAAACAGTGTTAGTTTTGTAGATGAATTCCCAGAGCGCTGTGTTTGAAATGTGTTTGAAATGTATTTCAAACAACCATGAACACCATAAAAGTTCACAGTTGAAAGGTGTGATTAACATACACAATAGTTTGAATAACGAAAACGGAGACATATATTAGTCTATACTTCATTTTGCTTTAGTAAAATAGTAGCACCGTTGTTGTAATTAACTTCTGCATTTTATTTCTGTACATTAGCAGACATTTGCATTAGTTTAAAATAAAAATTAAACATACATTATTTCATCTCTTAAGTTTGACATCACCAACTTCTCAGTTTAAAACAAATCACAATACTGTCACTTAGTTTAGTACTATTTCAGAATTTTACATTATATACATAGCTAAAACGACTAAATTGTTTAAAACATTTCCACTCTTTCTGTTTGTCATCTGAGCCACATCAGATGTTTGTGTACATCTCACTTGCCAGTTATGTTCAATAACTGTGATTCAGTTTACTCACACACAACAAAACTGCAATCAGTTTACTCACACACAGAAAGATTGGCATGAAAATTAATATTTCATTCAGAAATATTATTCTGCCAATGTACATACCAACATTTCTTTTATTTTAACTATTTAGTAGTCAGAGTCAAAGGAAAAGAACTATATTTCCTATTTACATTTAAAGTGTTTAAACAAATCATCCACATATATGAGCATTTATGATTGAGTCAACAGAACCAAATGCCATTAGTAAGCATGCTACAATCCAATTTACACATATAGAAAGCAAAACAAAAATTTTAAAAAGAACCCCGTTTGATCCTGCTTGACACCGTTTATCATCCAAGGTTGGAAACAAAATTTTTCTGGTCTTTTTTATAACAGGAAACTTCAAAAACCAATGTCATTTTGTTTGTTAAATAACTGTGATTTTGAAAAATAGAACTTCCTGTATAGCAAAAAGTTGCATGCAAATAGTTATTCAAGGTACACCTTTACCATAATCGGGGCTGACTTTGGACACATGGGGTGCCTTAGGACGGTACAGAAAAATATTTTTTACATATAAGGTAGCACTTTGGGAAAAGAAACTAGCTGGTTAAAATTTGAAATCATGAATGTCCGCATGAAAATACATTCATGTTTACTAAAATTTGAGACACATAGAAAAAATTAATTTTGTTTTAAGTGTCCCAAGTCACCCCACGTGTCCAGACTCATTCCCGATTATGGTACCCATGATTAAACTTGCTTAACCAAGACATGTCCCACAGTTATTATTTTAACCGGCTAACTAAAACAAATGATAATGAAATACACTTTCGCAATATTGAATTATCACCTACAATGCCATCAGACAATTTCACACCTTAACAATTTTTAGATGTTCTTAAAAGCCCAAGCTGAAAGTTGGTTTATAATAAGATTCCGGACTGGACTGAACTTGGACAGGCGTCAACATGGAGCAAACCTAATGTGAACGTGGACTCAAATGAATTTATAGAAAAATTTTTAAACCAGATTGAAAAGTAGTCATGGACTGAACCCATACTGAATAGAGAAGACTGAACATTGTATAGAAACATATTTTTGCCGAACAACTATCCAGAACAAATTATGTCGAAAAACCAAGAGGCGAAAATGTATTATTGTATATATTTTGTTTGAATTATTAGCCAGAATATTTTTTTTATTTAGCACTTCCCATAATTTTTACAGCATTAGAAGTTTTATTTGGTTAGCCCAGGACGATTCTAACTTCTTTCGTAACCAAACAAATGTTTCAATATAACGACCAATTCACCTTCACTCAGTTAAGTCCAATAGGTAAGTCCAATAGGGTTTTAAAAATACATTTAAAACCATCATGGCGACTGGACTTGAGTATTTAACTCCACCTATACTTCAGTCCAGTACGGGTGTGTTAATAGTAACGTTTCAATCCGAACTCATCAGTCCACTCCAAGTCTTATCCGGGTTGAAATTTTGTATAAACGCACTAGTAGGACTATTGCATTTGCGAGGTCTATAAGAACCGGGGAAATAAGTTCAATCTAGGTGCACTCATTAATAGAACTTTACCTCAATGCACAAGGTACAGAAATACTTACAGTCTTCAGTTTGTTTGTTAGCCTGAACATAACGTTTAGCTGTGACAGCATAATAAGTTAATTTGCATGGCCCTTTGGCTATTAAAATATCTAACTGTAATGTAAATTCCCAAATTGAAAGGTATGGTGAAAATGTGATGGCTTATTTAGTCTGTTTTCATCTTCAAAATGTAAAATTACAAACAGATAGGAATAAAGCTGTGGACACTTGTAGCCTGTTTTGGGCACACAATTCATATTTTGAAATCCTATACAAAATATAATGTCCCAATTATTGTAAAAGTTAATTTTCCCTCCCTTATCCAGTTGGTGTCATTTTTTTCCTAATTTTTTCAATTGTTTTCTTTCTTGCTAGCCAGCATTTTAAAACTAGTTTGTATGTAATGTAATACAAATGAGATCTTTGAATGTTTCTTGCAATGGGACATACACCATTGCTCATGATTTTTAATTAAAACCTGTAAAACATTAACCATGGAACCCATGAATACAACAAGACAGTTGATTGTAAAGAATATAACTGATGTACTCGATGAGAAAAAAAACAGTTTTTTTGTTAATTGATTATCCTTTTGAAAAAAATAATTTAACAAAAAAACAGTTTTTTAATAATTTAGAAAAACTTTTTTTTCATCACGTACATCACTACTTTTCTTTACGTTCAGCTGTCTTGTTGTCTTCGTGGTTTACATGTTTAATATTTACGGGTTTTATGAACAAGCCATAAGCAGTTGTGTATGTTCACTAACCCATACATTCATGTATGGGTAGTACTAAGGCTAATATCAATATAATACCCTACAGGTATTTTAATATCTGTTAGTTGTAATAGTGATAAAAAAAATTATTTAATTTTGTATACAATTGAAAATGGAAACTTAATTTTTGTACTATATGGCATTTTGAAACTAAGATTGCTGCTAATAATTCTGTTATTTGCTTAAGTGAAGTAGTAATTGGGCTAGTTAACTACTATTTTATACTATTTTATCTATTAATATTGAGTAATATGATCTACTACACCTAATACTTCTACCAAAAATGTAACTACACATTTTGATGCTAAAACACACTAGTATTGTCAGGAATGCAGTGGGTAATTTCCCTCATAACATCAAAAATCTTCAAATTTTTTATTAAAATTTCTTCAATATTAAGAAGCTGTTAATAAATCACCTAAGTAACAAAATTATGATTATGCTATTGTAATACTCGGTTAAAAATTTAATTTAAAAAATTATAGTAGTTGTATTGTATGAAATGAGTAACAAACATCTTAAAAAATAAATATAGATATATTTTCATTGTGTCATATCAATTACTTATAAGGAATTACGAGTAAATGTTCAACTCGACTGCATGGCAGGTAACGTTTATCAATAAATAACTTGTACATATTTTAGCTCTCAAAAACAAAAGATTCGTGTTTTCCAGAAAATGTTTCCCTATTTGACAACACTGCAGTATAACTTGGAGAAAACAAACCACGCAAAAAAATTTCGTTTAACTTTTGTAATTTCAAGAATGTGCTGCTGCTCATTTTTTTTTCTGACAGCCTTCCTCCCCATTCTTAAACGCTATGAATATACTTCTAATCGGATGATTCTGAAGTTTATTAAGGACCGGTTTCACCAACCAAGCTTAAGCGATTTCATCTAGATTAATTGGCACTTAATTTCGATTATACATGTTTTGGCTTTCACTAAGCAGTTAAACTCGATTTTCTCGTCTAAGCGAGAATAAATTTTAACTGCTCGATTTTGGCCGGGTAACATCACTAATCTCGCTTAATTTCGTAAAAAAAAAAGGCGTGAGCACTGTATAATTTGGTATTTGAAGACAATACAGACGATGAAGACTTTATTCCTGTGTATCTGCCTCGTCGGATTAGAGAAAGAAATCATTATTTTGATGAGTATGATGATACAGATTTCCAAATACGTTTATGCTTGTCAAAACAATCGGTCCATTCACTTTCATTGATACACACACTGACAGTTCCTGCACTGTAATTTTTTTCGTAAAATATGACAAAGAGGCACGTCTTTATACGTAGTTGTACAAACTTTGGTAAATGTTGAAAAATTGTCCTTCTAAAATTATTAGTTTACAATGTTAAATGGATTTTGTTTGCACTGTGCAGTAAGTTACAGATGTCGCGGTGGTCTAATGGATAAGCCGACCCCCCGTGGCTCAGTTGGTTGAGCGGCCGACTTTGGTGCGAGGGGTTCTGGGTTCGATTCCCAGGTCAGGCTGGGTGTTAATTTGTGTTTGTCCATTGGGTCTCAAACCTTGTCACCATACAAATTGTCTCACGTAAATTACTGGGGTCACTCGAATTATGTCAAACCTAAAGGGGGGAATGGTTGGTGCAGTGTTAATGCGGAAGATTCCGCATTGCCGCTGCACCAAACATTTTTTTAAAAATTAAAAAAAATACTGTAAGATGCGTAAGTTCTACGAGCGGGGAGAGTGGTTCAATGCTCACCATCGCCATCTTTTTTTATTTTGAAAATTATTTCATGTAAACGTCCTTTATTCAAAAGTTATTTGATAAATAAGTTCAGTGTTATTTATGAAGTACAGTGAACATTAAATTTTTTTCCCCTTATTGAATGTACAACTACAAGGCTATTCCTCGTAATTTTACAAACATATACTTTGTATTTTGTTACGAGGACACCCATTTTAGTTTTACAAGGAATTTCTTTGGCAACTGAGTTTCCAAATATTTTCTTTGTAAAATTACAAATAATCTTTTTACAGTGTATGAGGTTCAGTTTAACGTCTGGTACTTTCAGGTTAGCAAAAAATATACTGACGAGAAAATAACTAAACAATTGTGTGTAGATAAACATTTGCATTTACAGCATTAAAATAATGTAAATTATATTTGCTGGACCATCTTCCACTAGTCTTTCTTTCTGGCTTTGCTCTAAAGTTACCCTGGGGTACCTAACCCCCTAGCTATGTATTCCTCCCCCCCCCCTAGAAAGTATGATGCATACACTCCCCCTTCCCCTCAGGAACGTTGTAAAAAAGATTGCAAATGAAATAATTCACAAACGCACATTCGGCCATTTCCGACAAGTGTTCGGGTATTTCCGACACAATTAAGGCAACTCAGCTCACACAACCCATCATGCAACCAAATTTAACTAATATCTGGTAACTTAAACTCGCTGTGTTGTTGGTGGATCGCACCCCTAACTTAAACTCAGGTTTAGCTCTTCATCGAGTATTGTTAATCTCGCTTTGTGGCAAAGTTAAACTTCGTTGGTGAAACTGGCCCTAAAACGACAATGTCACGTTCTTCTCTTCTTCGGTTTGTTACGTATTGATAACATTGTGTAGCCATAGAGAAGAGAAGGGCTCTTACGAAACTTTTTTTTTTGCCGCCTACATAATCTTTGACAATCCTGTAGTGTAAACGAGAGTTGTACTGAAAGAGGATGAAAGACAATTTCATTGTTAATCCTCACACGTACGTTAGCCTCATGGAATTACAACAGCTCCAAAATTTGCTAGTCCACACAGTCACCTCTGCCTCGCCGCCAGCGACAATATTTCCAATTAATGGTGGCTGTATCTCACATTCCTTGGGTTCAAGAAATAATTATCTATGACTCACACCTTAGAAGTATCGAAGTCAGTCTCAATTTTTTTTCTGAAGAATGCCAGGCATACCTGCATCTTATGATGTTACCCACCTTAGACCATTTATTTGAGTTGTGAAGAATACAGATTGTTTGTGTTATAGATTATGCTTTTTTACATTAAATACAAAAACATAAACCACTGAACAACTTTTCAGTACAGTAATTAGAGAGTCTCACACAGTATGTGCAGGTATCAAAGAAGTTGCAATTCTGAAACTAGTAATGTTACTGTGCTCATATTTGTAAATGATTGTGTACATGTATAGAATTTATACTTAACAATAAAACGCTCAGAAAACTTATATCAAAGCTAAGAAAACACAGCAGGGAGACAATAGATACAACAGCATTTCAAACATCAAAATTAAGATTAATTTCTATGTACAAAATTACATAAACAAAGAAATGCATTTTAAAAATAAATCATTAAATAACTTTATGAATTAGCATAGTCAAGAGCTCATCTACCTTAATTTATTAAAATATACAATGCAGCATATAAAAGTTGTAAAATCTTATAGTATACTATTTATCTGAAACCCTTGATGTGAGGTAGAAGTAAATTGCATGTAACATACGAGCATATACTGTGTAATCCGTTTGAAATATCTCAGTCAATGAATGGTCTGTGTTATTTAACAACTTCAACATTTAAAATTACAATTTCTTAAATTAACTAAGTTTATAATTTCAAGCACCACTGAATTTATTAACCTATACCATATTACTTACATACAAAATCTTTTAAAAAAATATTTTACTCATATAGCAAAAAAATACTTGTCCATTTAATTTGGTACATAATCTGCATAAAAATTCTTGTCCAACTTTATGTAATATAAAATGCACACTTTTCTTTCAAAGAATTGTTTTTCTCTTACACAGTTTCTTTTAATTTCTCGCAAACACATGAGTCTCTTCAAGACTTGCACTTCATACATTCACACGCTGCAATATGTTAGTCACCACCCACTACTTGTGTTAACAGATTTTAACGATTTGTGTTGCACAGTGTGTCACTCAAATCCTGTCTTGAAATTACATCTCAAACAATTTGTACCTGTTAAACTACTTAGCATGCTGCACATGCAGGAACTGTCTGTTGTGTTTTGTACTGCAGAAATGTAAATGTCAGCGCTGTCAAGTCCATTTCATTCTTTCATGGAAGACAGTGCTGCCGTCGGCTCCCTCATGCTGCTTTGTCGCTCAATGTAGACGTTGGCTTGTTCTCGTTCCTGTTTACGTGCTGTAACAGCCAAAACAAATTACAATAAGTTTGATGGCCAGTGTAGCATTTTAAATTAATATATGCCTCATAATGACAGCATCAGAACAAGAAACAAATAAACAGCCGTTAACACTTCACAAGACATACGTAAAAGTTGTAAGAGATGCCAATCTCTTACTAAATTTTATGTAAGGTTGGAATGAAGTTATTAGGCTCTAAACCAAGCAAAAGTAATGCACAAGTAGGACAGAGGTAGAAATACGCAAGTGACATAATTGTTATTGGTTTTTTATTTGTATATATCTTTATGCATTACTACCTCTGTCCTTCTTGTACAGTTCTTACGCAACGTGGAACTTCTACAAGATCAGAACACGACTAATATTATGTGCAGAGCCCTGCAAGTTACACAGAACGAAAGATTTTATTTGTGGTACTACACTAGTCCTGTAGGAAAGTGTATAACAACCACAGATGTGAGAGTAAACCCTAGCTTCAAATATGCGAAGAAGAATCTAACTAGTCTTAAAGCATTCATTTTACTTTTTTTCCTTTCAATAGCTGAATACGTACAGGGAAATAGAAATTACACTGATATTCACAAAACACTAAAACAAAAAATATGTTTAGCGTGCTCGTTTTGGCGCGTCAACCTACGCTACAATACGTCGTCCAAGACTTTTAGAAACGTATGAAAAAAATGGCACTGAAAATATTTCATTTTACTGTACAGTTATTTAAAATAAAGCAACAAAAATATTCAAACACAAACATAAACGCAATCAGCAGCATTAATTACAACTAAAAATTTTATTTTGTCCAGTTAAGATTCTCGGTAAGCTGATGGAGAAATTGTATCTACATATATAGTGTCCACCACGCGATCTCGACAACAATCCAGTTAAAATTCTCGGGCAACCTAATTTGCGTCACCTGTCAATGGTGCCGCCCTACGGCCATTACATGAATCAACTGTTAAAATATTGCGTTAGTTGTCATTATTACATATTATTTCTAAGTGTTGATACTCGTAACACAGTTTATGCAAGAATAACTTCGTTTCACACAAGTGTTACACTTTTATATCCAGTAATCATTCTGTTGCTTAGCAAACGTAAAATTAAATTCCTGTTTTAAAGCCGATCACAATCAGTTTGTCTTCTTATTGACCACCATCAAATTATGGCACCATTTACATAACTGTCAATATTATAGGCCGGCCTTGAACAAACACACAATTGCCATAGGATTCCTGGATTACCTAAATATAGCCCTTTTGTTCTTGTCATAGTCCAAGTTCGGGAAACCATCAGAGTTACCATTTTATAAAGACTCCGAAGGTCTACATTAAACTGACAACGAAATATTTTATCAAGCAAACAAAACTGATTTACAATATAAATAAATCTGGGGCTAACCTTGAACGTTGTCTCATCGTATTTGTTTATAAATGGTATATGAATATTTTTGCTAACATGGTGGCTAGGTCATTAACATGTCTCCTGTAAGGAGAGGAATTGCTACGAAATAGCTGGGCAAAACGTTATTGAATAGGAAATTTATTGTTTTGGTAGTCTCTTGAAATGCCTCATACAGGTACATGGAAATGTTCTGAAAGAATCTGTAACTGCTTCAAGTATAAAGCTTGAAATTACTTCAGTGAAACAATGGAGCTTAAATGTTTACATTTAATATTACTGTATATGTGTGCATAGCACCGAATCTCCACAACTTACTGATGTTTACCGAGTGTGTGCGTCTGTATTGTAGGTGTGTATATACATGTTTGTGTCGCAGTCTCTAATGACCTCATCGGTAAAGTCCACTTACCTTACTATGTCTGTATAGATGTATTATCATTAGATATGACGGAATATCGCGAATCCAATGTCCTGTATGTTAGAATCAAATATCCTATGCATACTCAAGCCACAACTATTTGTCCACTAGCTGCTACTCAGTAGAACAGCAGACAATGAACGAAAAGACAGGGCCTGAGTATACATAGGATATTTGATTCTAACATGCAGGTCATTGAATTCGCGAAACTTTACCATCTCTAATTATCATTACAATTGACTTTCAGGTAAGGTTAATTCTACTACAGGTTAGAAAGATCAATGTTATAAGTTTGGCACAGGGAAAATTTCTGCCACTTGAGCGCTGGTATCGCTAGTGCACCAAACTGACCAATCACAGAGCTTTCCTGAATTTTAAGTTACATTAAGTTGATAATTAAAAACGCGAACTCGGTTTCTTTTCATTTTAAAATCAAATTAAATTACTAATATAATTTCATAGTTTATTTATATTTAATTTTACTACGGTTTCGTATTTATCTGGTCACTTAGCAATTGAAGCGAAACTAGTGGCAGAAATTTTTCCTGTGCCAAGCTCTCCCATAAGGAAAAGTATTTTATTTCTAACCTGTAGTAGAATTAACCTTACTTTCAGGTATGAGTGTATATGTAACTGGGAGTAATCATTTACAAATGGTATATTTACAATTTATTCCCGAATGAAGTATTTTAATACTAAATTCATACAAAATTCCCTCACAATAATTTTTTATGTAGCTGCCTGACTTAACAAACTGTCCGATTCGACACACAATGTTTGGCACTAAGAGATCTAATTTTTTTTTTTTTTTTGCTATCTCTTTCATCACATCGAATGCTCCTATGTATGAATACAAACACATAATTTCCAATCCAGTATTATGCACCAATTTCGAAACCAGAATTCTAATAAGAAAAAAAATCAAATATTCTATCTTCTGAATTATTTGCCATTTGATGAGACAAGCATTTTTATAAGGATTGATTTCAGACAAATGAACCAGTTAATTAAGGAAGAGCATTTTGAAGACTAGACACAGAGATAATACTTGCGGTGGATCACTATGGACCCAAAACACATATATATATATATATATATATATATATATATATATATATATATATAATATGTGTAACGTAGCATTATGGACCCAACTAAAGTTAATTCTACTTCAGATAATGAATCTCAATGTTCATTGTTAAGAAAGGGGCAATTATCGCAGCTAGTAGTGCTATCGGTAACGGGGCTATTTCTTGATGCGCTTATAGAAAGAACTTCGGCCTTCCGAAATGTTCGGTTTTGTGCCCGAAGTTCTTTTCATAAGCGCCAGTTTGAGATATTCCCCTCGCCGATACCAACGCAACTAACGGCGGAAATTGTCCACTATGTACTCACCCATAAGAAAATCCATTATTTTCCTAACCTGTTGTAGACTTACCCTTAACCCAAGACCTACAGATGACACATGTGGTGGAGCAGTATGCAACCAAGATATAAAGGTAACATGTGTGACGGGGCATTATGAAGCCAAGATATGAATATTACATGTGTGACGGGGCATTATGAAGCCAAGAGATGTGGCACGGAAAAGGAAAAGGGACCGCTTGTCGACCAAGTATAACTTACAGGAGAGAGTAAATCCGAAGATATTATCTAATTAGTAAATTGTTAGCTTTAGTTTATTAACTACTGTGGATATTTTATGTATGCACAAATAGCTTCGTAAAAAGCCACTGAGTTATTCTACGAGAGGATTTTTACGTAATTATTTTTTTCTATTTTTTTTTAAATAAAAACTTTATATTTTGTTTGTTAAAATAAAAAAAACCTAATTTCATTTCCTTAGGGAGTATAAAGCCGATCTTCGTATTCGAGGGTTCATAAATTAGACCTCTAATAGGATACAAAAAAAAATACAATTTCGGATTCACCCGACAAGATACCTATTGTTCCATTGTTCATCAATCATCACACATAAAGATAACATGTGTGGCGAGACATTGTGGAGCCATGGCATTGAAATAATACATGCAGCATGGTTTTATGAGGCCAAGACATAAAGATTACATCTGTGACGGAATTGTAGAGCCAAGACATAGACATAGTACGTGAAGCGGGACATTATGAACTCAAGATGTAAATATTATATGTATAGTGGGGCACTACGAAGTCAAGGGGCATTAAGAAGCCAAAATATAAAAATAATAACGTAACGGAGCCTTATGTAGCCAAGACATAAAAATCGGGACCTCTGATTTTCGCAGTAATATTACTGCGAATAACACACGTCCGTAATTAACAGTAGAACGTTTGACACGTGAGAGTTAAATTCAGCAAATCACTGACCATGAAGCAGAGCCGCGGAAGTGCACGCGAGCCACTGAAGCAAACTGATGCAGAAATATTTTCACCAAAAAACAGGGGTCCCTACATAAAGAAAAATATATGCGGTGGGACGTTATGAAGGCAAGATAGAAAGATAATGTATGTGGCGGGGTATTATTAGGGCCACGATTTTGTCGCGAAAAGATTTTTGCCCCACTTTGTTTCAGTGACTCACGTCCACACCTGCAGTTCTCTTTCAAGGTTATTGGCAGCGTGTCTTTGTTCAGACACGTTTCTCAATTGACTGCACCAATCAGAATAAGATTATTGTGAGTCGTCTATAATTTGCCAAGGCAAGTGAGAGTAAAATCATCCAACCACAGACGATGTAGCAGAGCTGCAGGTGTGCACATGACGCATCGAAACCAAATGTTGCAAAAATCTTTTCGCAACAAAATCGCGGCTCTAGGTATTATGAATCCAAGACATGGAGATAATACGTTTACAAAATGTACCGAGAAGCTGCTCCAAGTAGCTGCATTGCTTCTTGCCACTGACATCGGCGGGGTTGGTGGCGGCAGGGGATGCAGGCCGTGGCTCCACGACGACACAGCCAGTCGCTACGAGGCTCAGCTGGGCCGACAGTTCCTCCACATCTGTGAACACACAATACCGTCCACATCACTGAAGGCTGTTCAAGAGACAAAAATGTTTCTATACTAAGAGTTTTTCATGGTTTAGTGACTTAACATCAAATTAAATACGTAAAATCACAACACCAACTGAAAAAAAAAACACTTCTGTATAGGTTTCCCATACAATTAACATTTTTATCATTAACTACTGTACAATGCAAATTTCATCAAATCAATTAGTCAAAATGGTATATACGGACTCTAGTATTTATTGAACTCCATGAAGAAATTCTTGAAAACTCTGACTATTAGTTCGTCTTAATTGTTTAGTTTGTGTCTACTTTTGCTTTGAATGAAAAATTTAACTACTGTACGTGCAAATATTCCATAATGGATTTCCATAAATTTTTTTTATCGTGTACTGGTTGGAACTGCGAGCTCTTTCTTCGGTCAATGCAGCACCCTCTCAGCAGTCTACTACATGAACTTTCAGAAATATCTCGCCTTTCCCAGCGGAAAACAGAAACCTAAGATATTTTTTAATAATATTCATACTTTCTTTTGACTATTAACCCCTTAGTACAACACGTCTTCACTAATTTATGTTGTTTTCTCACAGGTCCAAGCCACTGGATGGCATGCAGGGCTTCGGTCGATAGGCGTTTATTCAAAAACGGTTCGTCGTACTGATTGATGTCTGTTAAAGGGGGAGTGTTGGACAATTTACTTATAGCCTTTCAATTTTTGAGCCATAACATTTATTCAAACTATATTATCAAATTTTTCTCTTCGACAAAGCATAGGAATGATTCTTGATCAACTGGTTGAAATAAATAATAATAGAATCTTTCATTAATTTGTAATGCTGAATCAATGCAAGTTAATTCTTGAAAGTTAACCTATAACTCACCTGCAATGATTCTACATGGCAAATTAATGAAAGATTATATTTCATTTTGTGTCAAACAGTTTATCAGGAATATATCCCATGCTTTACCGAAGAGAAAATTTTGATAGTACAATTTGGATAAATGTTATGGCTCAAAAAATGAAAATACAAGAAAATCTGATCTTTGAAAGAACTGTGCAATGGGAGTGCATGACTGGATTCAGTTTCTTGGACGTACTCCATTGCAAATTGAATGACTGTCAAAGAAAACTAAACAAATAAAAGAAAACCATGATATAAGCAGAGTATGCTTTAGTCAGCAAGATACATACACAACAAGAAATTCCAAAATGGAATCGGCTCATTCCATTTTGGAATTTATGTTGTGTATGTATCTTGCTGACTAAAGCATACTCTGCTTATATTATGGTTTTCTTTTATTTGTTTAGTTTTCTTTGACAGTCATTCAATTTGCAATGGAGTACGTCCAAGAAACTGAATCTAGTACAAGAAAATTGTCTAACACTCTCCCTTAAGAGTGCGTGGTAGACAAATAAACGCTGAAAACATAAATTGATTTCTACGCTTTTTTCGAAGTCACAATAGATAAAATACTCAATGCCAATCCTAGATAGTGATATTTACCAACTTCATAAGTAAATATTTATCCAGAATTACTAATTCGTTACGCGTGATCTCTTGCGCAGCAGTTAAATGCATGAGGTTCCGGCGTCAGAGATTGTGCCTCAGAAGTTCGTAACACTGGAAACAAATTTGTTTAAAACGTTGGCCAAAACTATTGTCTCGAATTGCTATTGTTTGATTTTCTCAAATTGGCTTCAAGAAACCTGCAGTTATAGATTAACGTTTTTAGCGTTGAATTATGTACCACGCCATCATAACAATAGCATTGAAAGACCGTTATACGCGTGTATATCCCAGTTAAAGCCTATCACTGAAAGAAAATTGTTGCTGTAGGTACCATATTACTTTTAAACTAGGGACAACAGTCCACTTTGGTTGTCGATACACTATCTGGAGTGTTCTTACAACATTGTCCTGTAGAGACCGAGCGAGGAAGTGCAACGTTAACATGTTGGACTCTCAGTCGGGAGGACCCTCGTTCGAACCTCGGCTCCGGCCATCCTGCTTCAGGTTTTCCACTGTTTACCAAAATACCTCCAGGCGAATACTGGGATGTTTCCTTAAGGAAAGGCCATAGCCGACTTCTCTCTCAGTTCCTGCCACGGTACTAACTTGTGTGTCACCGTATCTTAATGACCTCGCTGTCGCCGAGACGAAAGTCCACTTATCTTACCTTACTTGTTCTATAGAATTAACAATACGTTCCGTAAGAGTAAGATGTTCTTTGCTCAGTCTACTGAACAAACTGCATAGGAACAATTCGTGTAGAATTTACGACTACACTGGACTGTTGTCCAAATTTTAACAGAAGTATAGGCTAGTCCTCGACTGGCGCATGGACGGCGTTGCAGCGTGTCACGCGTATTATTTTTTACGCAAAACCGCTTAAATTATTCATATTATGTTAATCTACGAAAATAACGCACACTTGAAACTATGCTTCTATGTTTTCGAAAATTTAGCACGCTTGTTAGAAACATGACTTTCGGGCCTCTCAAAATGGCTAAAAACCGTTTTTAGACTGTTTTAAATCCAAAAATATTACCTGGATTCGTAAAGTGAAAAGCGAGAGGCTTGCGATGATCTTTACTTATTCATACTATTCAAAAATAAAATGCTGCGGTCACCGCTTAAAGTCCCGTAGGAAAATTACTACAACGAATACCTTGCACGCCAGTTTGGCACGCTGCGAATATAGGCGATATACTTCTCGTCAAGCGTGTGACATTGGCTCTTATCGCTACGCTGTTCCCGTGCGTGAAAGATGGCAATTCGACACAGCAATTTTCATCGCCATGTTTTTATTTTTATATTAGTACTACATATGTTTTCTTATTTTAGAAACAAAATGTGACTAAATTTTGCTCTTATTAATGTTTTAAATACTTCATAATTTTCCATAATGGCTTATTAAAGTCAAAATTTGCATGTTTCCATTTTAAGGACAACACTAAAACCAATTCACTTACCAAACTAAAAATATTCACAGTGAATTACGATTTTGTAGGCTATCAGTTCAGCTATGTTAACCACAAAATATTTTTTTTGTAATTTATTTTAGATTTTAGCGTTTTATTTAAATACAAAAAATTTTATTCTTTGTTTTTATACAAGAAATTGTAGCCTGTGTCATCTTTATCAACTGAGAAGTTTTTCAGTTTGGTATGTCAGTTGGTTTTAGTGTCGTCTTTAAAACGGAAACATGCAAATTTTAACTTTAACAAGCCATTACGCGACAACTATTAGAGAAATAATAATTTTATAAGAGCTATTTTTTTTTTAATTTTATACCTAAAATAAGAAAAATATATCTGGTACAACTAAAAACTAAAAACACGGTGTTGAAAATTGCTGTACACCACTACATCGCGCCCTTAGATGTATTAGCTTCATACACGATTCTGTCATATAAAAAAAAGTTGCGTAGTAGAAATACGCCCGTCACTCACTGGTTACAAGTATGTGACGTCAGTGTAAGCAGGAAAAGAGGCTGACCATTAACGACTAGTTATTCTTAAGCATGGTGTCATCGAAGTAACTTTTATTTCCTGGCCGACGTCTCACAGCAGCATCGTTTCTTCAGTTCCAAGAGACCTTGGCTGCTAAGTGTTCATTCATCGCGAGCCAAGAGGTCGAGGCGCAATTCGCAGTGAGCTTCCTTGAGTCACTCATATACGACTGCTGCTGACGTCTGTGCTCGTTAAGTCGACACTTCAACATGACGTTAGTGTACGTTGAGTTAGCATGTATGACACCTTGAAGTCATTTGAGAGATGTTTGCTCATCTGCATAGTAAAGCCGGTCCGTTTAAGGTGGGGTATCACCGAGACATATTGGAATTAATGTTTTTTCTTATGCCAGACTCTTAGAAACACTTTCTTCGCCGAGCATGGTGGAGAAGTGGTAAAACACTCGCCTCGCATTCGGGAGGACTCGGGTTCGATCACCTGCTTCGGCCATCCGATTTCGGTTTTCCAGGGTTTTCCGAAATCACTCCAGGCGAATGCTGGGATAGTTCCTTATAACAGGCCTTGGCCGACTTCAGCCCCCCCCCCCCCCCCCCCCCCCCCCCCCCCCCCCCCCCGTGCCCACCACCACCTCCCCCAGTGTGTCTGTACTAAGGTCTTGTGCTGTTCGAGGGCACGTAAAACGCCCAAATAAATAAATATGATTATACTGCTATAGTAGGTTACGGCAAAAAAACATAAATTCACAAAATCTGACGAGTAACCTTGACGCCGTTAGCCACGTAATAACATTAAATCACAAATGTATTATAGTCTTATCAGAAACACCAGGTAAATCGTTCATCAAAATATGTGACTGAAACAGAAGTTATTTGTACAATGGTAAAGCGTTATTTATGTAGTTCATTTAAAACAATTTCAGTGTGAATAGTGTAACGGTTCATTAATGCTAAATTCCACAAAAAGAGTGATACCCCCACCTTAAAAGAAGACGATAAGGTAAGTTGCTAGGAAATACTTGACATCTCGTCGACAGCGAGGGCATTAAAGACTGAACTTTCGGCTTAGTTATACACGAAACAAGGAAATAATCGGCCAGAGAAAATAAATAGGCTATCATTCCAGCTTTCTCCCGGAGGGATTTCGGAAAATAGTGAAACGCCGAATTCGAAATGGCCGGGTACACTGAGAAAAATGTATTGTTCCGACAAACAAATAAATAAGGCTGATATTAACTTTGTTGTATCAAATAAATTACTGTTAAATTAACAATCGTAACGTTGAAGTAACTACGGGAATTTATTTGCATCGACAGTACAATTTTGTTGACATAATTTATTTAAAACAAACTTATATTTGGCTGGTTATACTAAATTTTTCGTTAGGTGTTATACTTAACCAATGCCTTTTTTTAATATAGGTATGTAATACATTTGTAGAGTATTTCCTTTTGTGTCCTATTATATAGTTACGTTAGGTTAAATAACTGAAGATAACTATAACGGTTAAATACATTTTGCCGAGAGCACAGGAGTCTAATTCCAGTTTCCGTTTAATGCTAACTATATTTTGCCGCATATTCTGTGTACAATTTTGTAACAGCTACGGAGAAGAAAATACAGAGAATCAGCCATATTATGAAAATCACGAGTTTATCGCAAATTACATGTCACAGGTGTGTGTAAGCAAAAATATAAATAAGCTACTTTCTTGTTCGTCGTGATGGTCAAGGGGCAACGTGCGTGGTCGACAATCTGAAAGTTGCAAGTTCAAACCCGTATGCATACGTAGTTCTACTTGTATTTACACGTAAGTATTATTTATGTCAAATTTGCTGTGCAAATAAATTTATTTTTCGTGATCACAGCAAACAAAATAATTTAAACATCGTTTACTTCAACGGTTGCTCAAACACATGAAGCATGTTTGATTTAACAATATCCGTATGGTGTCACCAACCATCTCATTTGGTTAAAACAACAAAAGCATTTCAAACAAGTAATTTGGTTGTAACAAACCATACATTTGTTTGCACGTATTCAAATATACCATTTGGTTGTTTCAAACTAATTTTGTTTCATTTTACAATTTTTTCTCTGCGTATGTAATCTAACCTGGGTTCTCCCAAATGCACCACTTCGCTACGCAAAGTAAAATAAAATGGGAAGGAAAACATTTTGGAACTAAATTTATTTAACCAGCATAATATTTACCTACAGTTCTGCCACGAAAATAAGTTTAAAACGTATCACGCACACAGTGGAGGACACGGTGGAGGACAGTATTTGCCTTCGGCGGTAATGATGGCACCGCTGGTATGTTTAAGATATTACAGAAATTTAAGCTAGAAGAAACCGAATAGTGAGTTACAACCGCTGCAGAACTCGACGCTTGAAATCATATTCGTGTAGCCTACCGTTGTTACGCCCGATGAAAAATTTTCTCTATTGTAATAAACAGCATTTTAAATGGAGTTACAGTGGTTGCGTTGCGTAAAATTCAAAGATATAGTTTATTTCACGAACGTGTGAATTGTTCTGAAATCTCTGCCGACATAGGTTTTTATGGTCCGCGTGTATTACCGGTACCGCTTTGTTTCCATTAGTTATTTGTTATGCTGCCAACATAAATTTTCCTTCATTCACAGATTTAGTAAGATAAAACATAATTTCAAAACAATGAAATTTAGAAACACCAACTGAATCAACAGTGCACTCGTTCGTTGGATAGCCTATCCCAATGTCATCGAAAGATTATTCGTACCGATACGCTCTAGTCAAACGCCTGGCCTGTAGACTACCCGCACAACACTCCAACGTAGATTGTTGCTGCGCTGCAGGATGGCAGGGAGAGCCAAGAAAGCACCATGTAAAAGGAACTTCAAAATAAAGTTATTGACATTACAGGAGAGGTAGTCGTACGTTTAGGGTCTGTTCCGCAAAAAGGATAAACTTTAATTTCTTTTAGACGCAGAGGATAACAGTAAATCTGAAAAATGACCTGCCACATGAAGTAAGATCTAATCTGAGCAATCTCAAGGCCACTTCAAGAAAATAATAACTGTACTTATCTCAGCTAACATGTAACTGCTAAAAGGAAAGAAAGAGAACGCTTAATATAATATTGTTGACAACTAAATATCACTGATGTCATGCAAATTGTGAAAAATCTTGTATTTGTAAATATCTTCAGGGTTTGGTAATTCAATATTTTCCCTGTAACCTTGTAGTAGTAAAAATGTTCAGGGTCAATTATGTAACTTCGGAAAAGAATAGGCTAAATGTCAACTCTGTATTTAGATGACATAAACTCATTTAAACGGTTGTAATGTTAATACTTGTAAGTATGTATTTGTAATATTTTTTTTTTGTTTAGGGAATTCAATTTTTTTCTTAATGCAATGTATGTTAAGGTAGTCAACTTTAAGGCAAATTTTGTTCTTTGATTTAATTATTTCTTTAAGGCAAATGTTATCACTTTATCTTTTTTTTTTTTGTATTTCTTTCCTTGCAAATGTAAATTATCTGTTGCAATGTAACACGTATTTGTTGCAAACCAGCCTATGGCTGAACTATACGTGGGTAAATAAATAAAATAACGGAACAAACATTTTTATTCAAAGCTACAGAGGAACTCTAGGATATTAAGACAAACCAGCCTCTGTACAGTAGGCAAGAATCGAACAAGCAGCCTCCCGAATGCAATTCAAGTGTTCTCCTGCATGGTGAGGTCGTCTTCAAATAACAAACTGTCGCAAAGAACCTACAACTACAGTTTTTGCTCATAGAAACTGTTTGGTACGACCTTGACACTCACATGTTTTCCCTGTACGTCAGTCACTGAAATCACGCTCGATAGAAATAAGTGTAATGTTCACAATCATTTAATTGCAGAGTATTTGTACTTGCCCTCTCCATGGCCTTGCGTCGCTGCATCCACAATCATTCGCTCTTCCCTTTCTCGGCTCCATTAAATAAATGGAAAGGATTTACAAACTTATCGAAGTTCAGTTAAAATTAACGGTTGTATTACAACGCATTGGTAATAATGAAGACTTACAAGCTTCAAAGAAATGGGTGAGTTACACAAAGAGGGAACGCTGATATCAGGGAGATATTAACCCATTCAGTGCCAAGATCCGAATTATAATCTTTTATTGGCTGTGCGAAAAACTTCAGAAGCTGATATATAATCTAGCTATATTTTCGCATATATATTACAATTGTTTTATAATGAAATTCAAACAAAAATATTTTTACGCATCGCAATGGACTAAGGAAACCATTAACTGCCAGCAGAATTTTTTACTTTATAAGTCAATTTTTTTCATTCGTATCGAGTTATACCAATTTTAATAAATAACTACAAATTTCTGGAAAAAAAGTTTATATGTAGGTACTTTTTGCATGTACCTGAAACAGGGCTGATATCAACTCTCCACACATTTCAAGACAGCCACTTAAAGAGTATTTAGGTAAATAAAAACCATCACTGCAACTTTTAACGGCCTGCGTTTAATCGTATTGGCTCGCCCGACTAGTCACGCCAGGAGACTTCAACGCATGAGTAGGCCATAACTGTCTTTACGAGAAGGCAGTTGCTTTCGATGTGGCAACCCTTCAGTCGAGGGTCATATAAGTAAACCAGATGTTTGAACTCAGCAATTTTACTAATCGGACAATCTGTAGGACAGAGAGACCAATAAGAGAGAGCCATTACCGTGATAGAGCGCGAACACTCTGGTAATGTGACCCTCGTCTGCAAGGTTGTCACATATGCCACATGAAACGTTGTGCTCGTGGGAAGGAAGAAGGAATGAGGCAGTGCGGAAGTCGCTTGGAAGGTTAGTAAGGAGGAAGGTGGCGTTCATTAATCCGTGAAGTGTTCCTGTTGGGTGTGTGGTGCGAGGGGGATCGATTGTGGTTGAGGGCGAGGAGGAGGGGAGGAAGTACTCTTCGGAAATGGTCGCGCCATATCGGAGGAGCGCGGGACAAGTTGTTACCATCCTGCGCCTCACGTTAACGCTGCCCAATAGTGGATGCGCGTGAGTTGCTGCGCCACCTGTATTACACGCGGCGACTGTTGTACGCTCGTCCAGGGGCCCCAAGCATGTGTGCGCGACTCCTTTTGTCTCGGCCATCGGGGGAAGACAATGGACCTTCCCTCCGGCTGCTGCGGCGCCCGTCCACTGAATGCTGATGCCACTCTCGCGTGTGTCGTCACAAGAGACGCGACCGATCACTTCCTCCTGCGAGGAAGCCTTACCGCCCACGCGTTTACAGCACGTCTTGTCCCGTGGTTCAGAACCGGCTCACATCTGGACGTCCCGTCGTCTCTATCCTATCTACCCGCAACCGTTCAAAGTTCTTTGATCTGGATTGAAAGTTTTTTCGAAAATACCTATTAGATGGAAATGAACGAAAAATAATCGGTCTGATCTTTGAAAGAACTGTGAAATGGGAGTGCATGACTGGATTTATTTGCTTGGACATACTCCATTACGAAATAAATGGAAAGCGTGCTCTGCTTATTTATGTTTTCTTGTCTTATTTTTTTAGTTTTCTTTTGACAGCCATTTATTTCGTAATGCAGTATGTCCAAGGAAATAAATCCAGTCAATAATCGGTCGCCCTATTTAATCGTTATTTTGGTTACGTAAAATTTAGGGTCGTCTTAGGACAAAAAAAAACTAGAGTAAAGTGATTTTTAATGTACTGACAAATTCAACGAAAACAAAATGTGTGTGTACATACGTATACATACACACGCACTAGGATATATATATATATATATAATTTTTACTTTTCGAGGACATTACAAAAAAAGTCACTACAATGTGTTCAATCATAGCCGTCTCTAGTGGATATACGTTACACACGGCAACGCTGCGTACAAAAGGATTCGGAAGAGAAACGAATTTCTTATTGACGAGTTTGTTTGGCTAGAGAAGAATTCTGCCACCAGTTGCGCTGGTGTTGGAGAGGGGACTACGAACTTTGCCGAGGTCGGTACCGAGAATTAACGAACGTGACGGCATTAAGGCTAATCCCGGTAGGGAAAAAAATCAGTCGCGTTGCGTTTAAATTGTGTACTGAACTATACGTGCCTGCATACAGAAAGTTAACTGAGCTAATTGCATAAATGTAACTAATCAAAACCTGATTGTCGTCGAGAACATTGATAATGTGACTGAGAAATTGTCACAAACGCAAAATATCACAAAGTCGCAATAAAAGCCTTTAAGGCCATGCCCGGTAGTTTTTTTCACGTTGGTGCAAAAAACTCAAAAAGTTTTCAACCAAATGGGTTGAAAAAAATTGAGAGCGTGTGAAGTCATACTATGCACAATTATATGTAGGCT